>OX465281.1:32503055-32775365 GCA_949987705.1 Thereva unica | reverse complement strand
TTCGACTAAAAGTGCCCCAGACCAGATATGTAATTAAAATTTGGTCGAGCTCCAGCAACAGACAGCAGCGTTGGCGTGCGAGAATATGGAATGAATTTTGAGAGCGGCGTCTGCATTGCGAGAATATGAAATGTATGCTGAGAGCAGCTTCTGCATTGCAACATTGAAACCCAATCCCTCCCACCAAGCGCGGGCTATTTTGCCTCGCACACATAGAATTATACGCTGCTGTTTCTAGGTGGAGCTAAACCAAAAGTTGCCATGCTCTAGCCAGCTGCATAGGCACAAGTGCCCAGAAACGGGTGCGAACCAAAAATGCGCGTCACCATCGCTGCTGGACCTGTTGCTGGACCTCGACTAAAAGTTGCCATGCTCTAGCCAGCTAAATGGCTGCAATATTTAAATATTTTGCTTGGATTAATGGCTTTCGGCAACATGGAATACGTTTCGGCGTTTCGCCTATTAGACTGGGCGTCTGTATTTTACTTACATATCTGGGGTAGTATCCCAGTAGGGAAAATCGCAAGTATTTACTGTGGGAAGTCGATTTGGAAGTACTTCTTTATTTAGTGTTTTCTGTAATGACTTATAAGTAATGCAGAGGAGAATGGGTTTGGTGCCCAAGCGTTTGATTTCGCGCAAAACAACAACTTCGTAGCTGGTCGTTGAACAACTTCGTAGCTGGTCGTTTTCTTTGTTAACCATCTCAGTTATCTCAGCCATTAAGTTTTATATCTTTAATGTATAAACATATATTTGAATTTATGATATAAATATAAATCGCTTAATTTTACTTATTTTACTTGTTCTGAAAAAATTCAAATTGAATCCAGTAGATTCCCATAAAAATTTAGATCCGTGACTTTGGCTGAATATAATTAGGGTGTTTCTCTGTAAACTGGTAAATTTTTGCAAGAAATCTGTCCCAGCAATTTTTTTAACGGAATATGAAAAAAAAAACTATACAATTAAATAGATATTTCTGGTGGATAATAAACAGTAAGGGACCCAAATATATTTGATTTATTTTAGGAATTATTGAGCAAATTTAAAAAATTCGAGACAAGGGACTGTTGCATATGTCAGAGGACTGTTTATATAAGTGAAAGATACATTTTAATTAGAAAAATAAGCATTTATTAATACATAGTATATTATAAACTTAAAGAAACATTCTTTATAAAACATATACGATATAAACAAAACAGTTTTCTTTGGTATACAAAAAATATTAACGTAAAAATTCAGTTCAAAATATTAATTATTGAAGATGCCTTATAAACGACTAACTAAAAAATTGAAAATATTCTAGTATAGCAGAACAGTCATTATGCTTCGAAAACATTTATGGGTGAAGGAAATTTGTAAAAGACTCTATTTCCTTTTAACACCATATTTGGGTTGGGTAATTTCTCAACTACTTGGTTTATTTTCATGTCTGCTATATCGGTTTCGTTGAATCTAAATGTTTGACCTTTGTCATCATAGGGCTTTAGAAAAGTGACACGAATTTCGCCACCTTCTTCATCTATTTGGTTAATAATACTTACATATCTATATTCCATATTGTTTATGGAATATCTAACGAGGACGTAATCACCATTTCTAAAAGGCGTTATTGTAGCAAAGCTCGGTCTAGCTTCAGTTTCCTGCTCTGAGTCCGTATAAATATCATCCACAGCAAGTTTTAGGCTCGGGGCAATTGTGCCAATATTGAAATGTTGGCAAATGCTGTTATGACAAAAACAACTAAGTTGTTTCATAGTCAAAACAACGGTGTTTAATTTTGAACCCATAGACGGATCGTAAAAGTTTCCAGTCACCTGGTGCACTTTGAGTGTGCCAGTAAAAGATTTTACGTTGGCAGATTCCTTTCCAATTTTCGCACTAATTTCCTTAATAAATGTGTCCTGTACTGTCGTCAACGTAATTCCTGGACACCTCTTTTCGATGGCTTCTACAAATTTATCCATATTTTCAATATCACCACCTGCGGCAATAACGTCATCTGCGGTTCTCTTGCATGTGGCACCAATGCCATCAGGCGCCCCTTTTCCGTGGCCACTCTCGGTATAGTTCCAAGTAAACTTGTGTACATTTGGAAACCGTTCTGGTAATTTTGTAGCCATAATATAAAACATAGTTTTATTTCTATACTGGGTAACTGGCCCATCGCTCAAGAAATGAAGATTTTTTATCTTAGGTGGCAAATCATCGAAAATTGTTTGTAAATGGGCCCAAATAGCCCCTGAAGAATGTGAACAATTTGTAGAGACTGTGCAATAAGACTTAATTAAATCTTTTAAATATACTACAACTGTGTGTAGGCTAATCTGCATACGTGACGCACCAAAATGAAATGACTAAATTTCTTGGCCGTACTTAGTTGAAATTTTTTCGGAAAAGTCCATGTGAATCAAAACATCTTCTTCGGTCAGGGTACTTTTTAGTTTCTTTATAGCTCTGAACTGATGCACAATGTTTCCCTCATGATTACAAAATATGACTAGATCTTCATGTAGTGCATCAATGAGCTGATGAGGTTTCAAAGTAAAAGATTTCTTACTATTTTTTGTAACTTGTCGAGTCTCTTTGGATTTTGGATCCTGGAATTGATGTTTTTCAGCTACCCATTTTTTGTACGTAATTGGTCGTTTGTCATCAAATGCTTTATATGTAGGATATTTATTTACACACATTTGGCATTCTCTAGATAAACACTGCTCATTATAACGGTCACAACACACTTCTTGCAGTAATTTCTGATGGCTATTATAGCTAATAATCTTGGCAATATATAATGATGACAATTTTAAGGCTATATTTGCATGAGTCAGAAATAAGCAAGTGTCACGTCCATCTATTTTTGGGAAGACAACCCAAAAAGGCCGAAACCTGCAGAAGGTTTGGTAACTCAGCTCGAAATTGCAGTTCTGTTTGAATTTTTTGTATAGGCCGCCCAATGAATCAAGCATGTACAGTTTTTGTTTTCGCAACTTCTTCCTTCTTTCCTGCTCCAAGTCTACTATTAGAGTAATCTTCGTAGAAATTTAGAACAGCATCAAAACACCCATCTGGGAGTTTGTGTTTTCGAGACGGTTCAGAAGTCACTTTTGCTTTGTTTAATCTCCTGTAAGTAAGAATTCCTACATCTCGCATGCGCCAAATCTTATATTTATCAACAACTTTTCCCGCAACTGCTTTGGTTAAAAGTTGTTTCTCTTTCGTACTTTTCATATGGGATAAGTTTTCCTTCAATTGTTCTTTTAAAATTTCCCCAAATAGTGCTTTTTTAACCAATTCTTTCTTAGATTGTGGGTTATTTTCTTTCAGCAGTTTTTGTAACTTTGTAGTCGGAGTCTCAATTTTCGGATTTTTATTTTCTTTCTTCTCTTTTAATCTTGACAAGCGTTTTTTAAATTTCGCAACTTTTTTTTCTAGATTTTTAATTTCGTCGTCCTTACTTTTTATTATTTTATATCGTAACCTTTTGGCTCTGTTATATCTCTTTATTAAATTTTCAACAACAGCAGATGGAGTAGGCTGTTCGCGCTGGTTGTTAGATGCAACCGAATCTAGTGTTTGGGGTTTATCTTTTAGGACCTTTTTCTTATTACGATACGTTTTGCAATGTTCTTTCCACTTCTTCTTTGTTTCTCGATGCTCTCGTAGTGTCATATGATCTGTAACCAACTTTCTAGTAGCTTTCTCTTTTTTCTTCAAATACTTAAGGCGTTCTTTCTCTCTCATTTCTTGTCTTTTCTTAGGGTCATTTTTGTTACGTTCATATCTTGCTCGAGCAGCCTCTCTTTTTCTCTGTAGCATTTCTTCTTTAGATACTTTCTTTTTTCTCGGCGCCATAATCAAAAGATGGTTATAGACGTAAAACAAAGGCAAACGTACAATAGAGTCAGTCCCCTCTTAAATTAAACAGTCCCCTGTTCCCGAATATAGCAGGGGACTGTTTAATTTGTCTATTTGTTACAATACCAAAAAATCCCTTCATTATTATTTTATTTTGTTATATAGAAAACATATTAACTATCTTATTTAAAACGATGCACAATATATGTATATAACTAGAACACTTAAAACAAAGAAAAATAACACTTACCAGGGGACTGTTGACTGTTGCGTACCGATGCGCGCATGTGCACCGCTAGCTCGTGTAACACTAAATAAAATGAGGTGTAGCTCATTTTGGTGCTAAAAGAGCTAACTTCATACCTTTCACGTTTCTTTACACGCATAAACAAGTCTGTTTTTACTGTATATGGCGTGGCACGTAACTCGAAACTTTGACAGGGGGACTGTTCATGAAATTCGGGGACAAACTTTAGGTTAAATTAAACTATTCAAAATATAGTTTAAATAAATCAATATTAGAATGTAATTGCATATCATTTCATAATGATTAAACTTTGTTATATAAGTTAACTGTTTTGAAAAGCTAATACTGAATTAATGAACTCAATAGAAACTATTTTGGTTTGGTGACCGGCCAGGGGACTGTTTTTATACCTAAAAAATAGGTTTTTGAAAACATACGAGTATAGGTTTAAAAATGAGATATTTTCTATATGGTATACTATAGTTTAGATAGTTATAAATTCAAATTTATTGAAATTTAAATATTTATCCATATAGTTTACGTAATATTTGCCAGGGACAGCGATTTTACCACTTTGGTGAGAAACACCCAATATGACTTTTTTGAAGTTATACTTCTTTAGGCGCGTTTTGAAAAATATTATGAGAGTGAATTTTGAGGAAATCGCAACGCAACGCAACGGAGGATATGGGCGAAGGGGTGGAGGCAATGGAGGACAAGCATTTCAACTTCCATTCTTCATGCGCACTGGTGGATTATCATTATTATGCACGGTATACAGAAAACGAAGGTAATGTAAAAGCGACGGCAGCTTCGAATACCGTAATAAATGGGCGCCTGGTGACGTCAGCCATAATGCTGAAACAACAACAACAGCTTCGATTTTATATGGGAAGTGTCCCCCACGTGACATCAGCACTAAAATACCGTATACGGTATACAGTCTTTTACATTACCTTGTTTCTGAATACCGTGATTACTAATGAACGTCAAGCTAGCGGCTAGCAAGCGGCGGTTGCACTGAGAAGGGCCGTGACTTTGTAATTAAGCTCAAAAACGCTGGCTGGAAAATTTTAATCCTATTTCCTTCAGAACCATGGAACTATCCTGAAATTTTTACACAATCTTCCTCACACATATAGATACATAAAACAAATAATTTAAATGAGGGATATTAGCTTTTTATTTTTAAATAGAGTTGAGTTTTAACTTCACCGCTTTTCCGTGCAACCGCCGCTAGCATCGCCGCTAGCTTGACGTTCATGATTACTATGGGCATATGAAAACTCGTAGCCGATGCCGGTTCACGATGTCGATTGGTGAGGGGGTTTTTATGCTGAGGCTATGGAGGGAAATAAATTTCATGTTCGAGTCATCAGCTAAAGGCCCCCATACACGGTCAAATTGGTTGTACATCCAGAATTTCATCAAACCCATAAGCGCAACGAGTTTTGGTCGGCCGACCGGCCCACAATCGATAGTTTTGGTTGTACATCCGCCCTTCGATGTACATCCAAATTGACCGTGTATGCTTAAGCGTAAGTTTGGTTTTTCGTGGGCCTAGGAAGATTCGTAGTGTTTTATTGTGTGCTGTTTGTGGGTGAGGAGTTTTATGCCGCGTACACACCGGGCCAACGAAGGCCATCGAATGGGATTCGCTGTCGTTCGTTGGTTCTGTGTGGACAGTTTAGCGAAAGCCAACGAAGATTCGTTGGCGTTCGCTTGCAACCCGTAGCGTGGCGGTAACATCAAAGGAAACAAGCGATTTGAGCGAATGTGGTGTGGACGGGCATCGAAGTTTAACCAACGATTGACGGGCTCGAAGGCCGAAATTTTAAGAGTTTGACGTTTATGGATTTTGTTGCATTTTATAGAAAAGATATTTTTAGTGGCATTTAGGAAAATTAAATTGAAGCATGTTTCGTTAAGGTATATGAAACTAGATATAATGATTTCTTTGTCGTCATCCATAGCACCCTTCGATGCAATTAAACCGAATACCCGTCCCAACGAACGTTTGCTAAACCAACAAAATTGCTTATGGACGTATCTCCGAACTCGAACGAACGGTAGCCGACGTCGAATGTCATTGTTGGCCTTCGTTGGGCCGGTGTGTACCCAGCATTACTGGATGGAAGGCAATTTCTCTCACTCGTAGTGTAATATCTTTGACGCGCCAAGTTTTTAACTTGTAAAAAGTGGCAAAATATTGTATTTTACCATTTTTTCCCCCGCGTGCATTACCGGTGATAAGTTAGTTAGTGATCCGAGCGAATAAATTGAATGAAATTAATAAGGTGACCAGTTTTGTTTACATTCATGGTGGTTTTTCCGTGTTAATTTAGGGAAAAAATGTTGGATTTATGTGGTAATGAAATTAAAAGTGAATTTAAAATGGTTAAAAAATTTTACGGAATAGTTATTAAAACATAAGTGCAAGTACCACCACACAACATGAATAACAATAACTTTTGAACTTTTTCCTACACATTTTTCTGCTTTAATATTTTTTTTAAATTATTCTTTAACAAGCGTTAATCACTTTAAATTCACTTTCAACTCAATAACCACACAAATTCAACATTTTTGCCCTATAATATCTCGACGAAACCACAGCGAATGTAAACAAAATTGGTCACCTTCACAATTAAACCATTAAAACATATTGATTCACTCAATTTTTTGAAATTGTTTTATTTCAATCACTGAAACACTAATCACTGGTAATCCAGGTGCAGAAAAAAGTGATAAAATACAATACATATTTTACAAATTTTTATTGAAAAAAAAAAAAAAAACTTAAAAACTTGGCTCCACTATGTTATTCCACGAGAAATGTCATCCATTCAAGTAAATGTAGGATCGGCACCGGCTTTTTCCAGGCCTGTAGCTACGATGGGTTTGCTGGAGCGTACTGCAAATTTAAGACATGATATGATATGAACATGCAGCACGCTGCTTTGCTTGTCATTTTACCAGCCTCAGCCAATTGAAATACTTTTTATTGCAGCGTGCTGCATTCTCATCTCATGCCCTAATTTGCTGCACGCTGTCAATTTTGATGTTCTGATACGGCCTGCGGACGATATTGCCGAAGGGGTAGAGGCTATGGAGGGCAAGCATTGCAACTCCAATCCTTTAGCTATTAAGTTTATTATTATATGGGCATATGAAAATTCGTAGCCAAAGTCCGTTCACGATGTCCATGGGTGAGGAGGTTTTTACCCAGAGGTTATGGAGGAGAATAAATTACATATCCTAGTTTTCAGCTAAAGCCGGCTCTAAACGATGCTATGAGCACTTTCCAACGTTGGACGTTTGATGGTAGAACGCATTGTGTGGCCGCTACTCGAACTACGAATGTCCAATGTCAAGCGTCCAGCGATGGTGTTTGGACAGGTTCGGAGTGTTGTCGCTCAAACGTTGGAAGCGTTGATGGTGTATTTGCCGATACATTAATGTCCTTAGTATGAAACTCCTCGTATCATATTTCAATTACCCTAACCCACTCAATTTAATTGAGTAACAACTAAAAGAAGAAGCTAGGGAAGCGAACAGAATTTGGAAGTGACGTTTATTTCAGTAGTGGCAAAGGAAGTAGAATGAATCTACCCAAGGTCGATGAACCCACAGGTGAGTTACGAGAGCATACTGGCAAAATGAGTCTACGCAACGCCTGGAATTCCTCATTGTGACAGAGGACACAGACGATGTCCTTTTGGATTGCCGGAGATTAGCCGAGTAAAGTGCTGCACTGTAACCTACAGCTAAAGGCACGGCTAAGAGCAATGAACGTCTTGGACTATAATGGTACGATCGTTTGATCTACTGAATAAAGTGGAGGAGAAGCTAAATTCCTCAATCAGAAGCTAAGGCGGAAATGAACAAAAAAGAATTGAGTTGGGCTTAGAAGTACCAGTAGTATTATCAGGTAAATAAATGCTGATCCAGCTTGCGACGCATATTAAGCTTAACATTCATTACGTTTTGGTAGAAAATTAGCCAGTCTTAAGAGAATTTCATGAGGCATCTTAAGCCCATCTTAAGATAATTGTAATTAGGCCTAATGACCCAACTAGTTGGTGATTATAGTTAGGATTAGAATACGGTATAACCGACAGCCTTGAGCGTGTCGGCATCATAATGCTTGCACCTTCCAACGCACGAAAATAGAAAGAATCCAATAAAATATTTGTGTACAAATTAAAAATTAGTCTTAAAATCACGCCAAAGAAGTATAACTTCTAATGCGTGTACATAAGTACACACACCCACTGTTTTTTTGTATATTTGCACAATGTTTAAAATAGCAAAAATTTCTGTTTCGACTATTGAATCAACCCGCACGGCTCGTCTGAACTCGGTCTAACCCAAAAGTTTTGGCACTTCTAATTTTATTGCGGCAAAGCTTCAATGAAACTTTCAGAACCTCAAAAAAACTAAAAAGAAAAAAAAGTGTCGAGCTATTTTTGATTGCGAGCGTTTTTTCAAAAACAATAAAAAACTTTAGGCGATTTTTGCGATTTATGGACCCCCCCCCCCCCCTGGTGAGATATCGTGAGATTTGGGTCGACTCTCTCCCTATCTAATCACTAGTGAGGTTTTTCAAATTTTAAAAAATCTCTAGTATTTACATAACCACAGCAAATCGGGCCGGTCGTGTGCATGATTTTATTTGAGGTAACTGATAATTTAGACTTCTTCGTCTTCTTCTTCTTTCTTTAACGGCTCTACAACCGGGATCCGGTCCTGGCCGATTCATTACGCTAAAATTCAGCGTATGCCTTCCTGTGTTTCAATATTCTAAAGGCCTTTTCGCGAGACAGTTCTACTTGGTTCGTACGCTGCAGTATTCGCGGGGTCGCGCGTTTGACTGGCCGTTGGCGGCTTAGCAATCACGGGGCTACTATGCTACTTTCTGGAGTTTGTGTAGGATTTAGTCATATCTTAAGGCTCCAATTTACACATAGGACGCTGGCAGGCCATGGCCTGAAAGTTTTCGCCTTGAGGCCAAACATTACCACACGCGCGCCTGCTGTATGGGGCCTGCAGTCCAAGAAAACTGACAAAAATCTTTATGTGTTTGGCCATTTATCGTCTCTTCGTGCCTGAAGATCTAAACTTCTATTCACTCTCAAGCCGTGAAAATACGGCACGAACTCACGCCGTATCCACATGGAAAGGAAATCAAGGCGCGAGCTAGGCGCGAAAACCATCCGCACTCGGGTTCGCGTGTGTTCACGGCGTGAGTCTGGAGCCGCCTTGAAGTTTTCGTTGAAGGCATTAACATTTTTGCACTTGAATTAATAACCTGCTATACTAAGCTGTCGTCTTCGCATGTGTGTCTGTAGGAAATCATGACTTCACCTGTATGCCACAGCCTGTCAGGTAAATACCTGAAGTATCATCCCTCAGTCAAAATAAGTAATCTGTGGCCTTCATCGGCCCGTGCCGGCCGACCTGGCTTGTAAGTGAATGAGGGTCTTTAGTGGAGAAACATGTTTTACTTAATTTAGCCTAGTGTTCTCGCAATTTTACACTGTTTCTGAAAAAAAAGTTACGTGATATTTGCCGAGACCCCTGCTCCCCCACGTGAGATTGAGTGAGATTCGGCTCGACCCCCTCCCCCAAAATGCCGCACATAATTAATGGACGACCCCTTAGTAATTATTTTTTACAAAATATGAACAAAAATTTTAAACTTACATTAACTTATGAAGTGTAAATAAACAAGAGATTTAACGGGTTTCTTTTCTTTTTCGAACAAACGCTCGCAATCGAAAATAGCTCGACATATTTTTTTCTTTTTAGTAGTTTTTGAGTTTCTGAAAGTTTAATTTAAGGGTTGCCGCAATTAAATCAGAAGTGCCAAAACTTATGGGTTAGACTGAGTTCAGGCGAGCCGTGCCCGACGATATATACTGTGTACTATGTACTAAATATTTCCTATGAACTATGTACTATGTATTTATTACTATATATTATCTACTATTTTTACTAAAAACTACATTATCCCACTTCTAAAGTGTGGTCCTACGCACACTCGTTTTTTTTATCCTTCTTCTTTGCACCTGGCGTCAATTCGCGTAGCTTGACTTACGTCTTAGCTACATCCTTCACACATCTACGGTAGAAATTTATCATTTTCTTGTTAATTCCATGATGGTCAACGACCTTTATTTTTAGAGTCACTTCACTATTAGGGTAAGTCCCCATCCCAAAAAATTTTGCGTCAACTAGGACTTATGCCTTTTGAGAACGTTGACTTTGAATTAATTTAACTGCTTAAATAATGCTTTGAAAATTCCATCGAAATATAAAATTCTTCTTAAGGAAGCTGTAGCGAAATACCTAAATGTAATACTTAACAAAGTACCCGGGTATGTAACAGAATTCAAAGCATTACGATTACTCAACAGTTTCTTGAATAAATTCCATCTTAAAGCCCCATAAGTCAGTGAAGTCCATTGAACTTTAAACCGACACCCCGAATAAATTCACCCTTTAAAATAGAGTCCAAAATAGAGTCCAAAGTGAATGGAAGTAACAACAATAAACTGTGGAACTTGTGTTCATAGCGCATGTTTGTCACCAGCACGTGGGTTTGCGATACCTGTTGCTCTACGTTCAGCCTACCTATCTACGGCACGTTAAACTATTTATCGACTGTGTTCTATCTTTACAATTATTTATCTTCTCTACTTTTTAGGAAAACATCGTAAAGCATCCTCAAAAATAATTTATGTTATCGGTAAATTTTCCTGTATTTCCTGGTATCCTTTTTTGCCAAGGCTAAGGAGATGAAGCACGACCTGCCCTTGTCGATTTATTAATGCCATTACAGAGAAGGTCCTGCACATTTTTCATGTTTTTATTGTGGGCTTTCATTTTAAATTTTTATGAATTTCAAATTTTGATTAAGAGAGAAATTTAAGTTTTTTGAATATTTTATGCTCTTGATGGAAATACATAGTTTAAGTTGAAAGGCATTTGAGGGGGATATATTTGAGTTATTGGTGTAAGTGATATTATATCAAATGAAGGGTGGCCATTCAAAAGTGATAAAATATAAAAAGATAGATGTTGGAATGACCTTGACCCTGGGTATCAAACACCGAGTTGTGTATTTTCACTTTACTAAGATGACATTTTTAACTAAGTGTGACCATTGAGGCAAACGTGACCAACATCCCAGTGTGATAGGGTGACTGATCCAATTATCAGCACTTTAAGAGTTCGTCCTAACTTAAGCCCGTTTATCACATTGAAAAATACTGTTTCACCCGTTATGACGAGTTTTATAGTTTCAATATTCAATCAGTGAGATGATTATTTAAAAAAAAAATGTTTATCTTTATCCAATTTTTTTTAGATAGGCAAGAATAAAAAATCACCATCTCACCATTTACTACATAGCACCATCACCACCAATTAATAGCATAGAGTGAGTCAATTAACAGCACTGTGATAGTGGTATTTGAATTACATATATGAAATAAAAAATGGTTATTAGTACCTATAATCTGTTTTATTGACTTTTTTTTAATATACGTAGGTACATAATATGTGACTAAGGATAAAAAAAATATTTTACTTATAATCCAATAGTATTTTTATTTATAAACTTAACAAAGTTTAACATCTTCATAGTTATGTAGGTACAAAAATTATTAAGACTAGTTCGTACTCACTAGAAAGTGTCTTACTTAATAATATAGTAGGTAGGTATTACTAGTAGATAGGTAGGTACAACCATTAAGGAACTTAAAATTGCACTTTATAAAGTATAGCAGTAACAAAATTAAATAAAAAATAGTTAATAAAGATAATGATATAAAGAAATAGTTCTTGCTCTACATCTTCAATCAATTCTAATCCTCAGCAAGTATCTTCTCTAGTTCTAGTAAAGAGTAATTTCTCTTTCTTTTATTGTTGATTATTTTGTGCAGTGGGTCACTTTGGTTGTCATCTGTTTTACCAAGTTGCGAAGTTGGTAAATTCAGTTCAATGTCGGAAAGAATTTTGATTTTTTTATTTGGTGGAAACATAGACTGTTCTTCAGCTTTTCTTTTCTTAATGTTAGACGGGTGTTCATTTTCAGGAGAGGATGGCATATTGTTATCATGATTCATAACTTGGTGATTAATAACTGTATGGTGGTGATTAATAAATGTCTCTTGTATTTTGTTTTGTTTTTTCTCCTGTAATTTATTAGCTTTTGTCTCTTGTTTTTTAGTAGCTATTATCTCTTTCGCTTTTTTGTTTATCTTATTTCTAGTGGTTTCTACTTTCGCTTTATTTTTTTCTTCTTGTTTCAGTAATCTGTTCTTCTTACGAGTCACCTGTTCTTCTTCTTTAAGTTGCTTAGCTTTTAATTTGTCGTTTTCAGTCTTTTGCCATTCAGCTGAAGTAAGAACGAATGATGATCTCTCTACCTTTTTAACACCTTTTCGTTCAGGCGTTCTTTCCGTAATCAATACATCCTGTAATTTGACTGGAGTTAGTAAATATTGTTGACTATCAAGACATAAGAATTGCGCACTCCCAAGACAATCTTGAGTATTGCTAGTAGATGGTTCAATCGTTGTTGCAGTGTTCATAGCTTGCATTTCATCTACAAAATCTTCTGCTAATATTACTGGAAATTGATCAATATTGAGAAACTCTATAACAGCTTCTTGGGATGTGGACATTGTGGACGCATCAGTTTGATCATCAAAATAACAACAAATCTTCTTTAAAATCCTTTCTGTTTCCGTTAGACTTTCAAGCGGCGCTCTTTGCAGATATGTAAATTTTTCTTGCCCTACAATCTTTTCTACAGCTTCACGTGTCATAACTCTATCTTCATTACAATCTTCTTGTAATTTTGATTTGTCTTCTTTTGGTTCTTCATCATGTTTACTTCCTTTACCCAGACATTTTTATAGTTGATGGCTTCAGAGTTCCAGGGACATAAGCCAGTAGTCCTGAATCCATTTATCACTGTTACATCTTTGACGCCAACCTCTAAAGCCTCCTTAAGAACAGATACAAAATTATTCTTTGTGAGAGTCTCCAAAGGGTGATCTCTCCTCCATTTCAGAACACTTTCCTTCCATGCGTATTTGAGAGGTCTAAAGGCTGATACGTCGGATGGCTGTAGTATCCGTGTGGCGTTGGGATATAGAGCAATCAAAATAATCTCCAAGTTGCTGCACAATTCACTCACTTCAAGACTAAGATGTGTTTTGTGCCCATCTACAAATAGTATGATGGGAAATGATACTTTTTTTTGATATGGTATGGATGAAATACATTCTTGATATAATCATAGAAAAGTTCACATTTCATCCAGCCAGTATCGCTTAAACCAATGCCCCACTCACTTGGGACTGATGATGTCGAAATTGGTTTGGGACTGCCAACGTGCTCTTCATGAGTTGGGCGTTCTCAATCAAATCACACTTGTCTGGGTCCCGGGTCACCGGGGCTTCGAAGGCAATGAAAGTGCGGATGCCCCCTGGGCTCTGATTTAGAATTCATTGGTCCTGAGCCGGCTATTGGGGCACCGTCCAGCTTGCTGCAAAGGGCCCTGGCCGATCGGACTTTGATGAAACATATTGAACGCTGGAGGTCCGCGCCTGGACTGGCCAACTCTAAGCGGTTCCTTCCAGTGCCGTCCCCTAAGACGGCCAAGGAATTATTACGGCGCAGTAGGAGTGATGTTAGGACACTTGTTGGCTTAATTACCGGACACTGTGCCCTAAATTACCACTTATGGAAGATAGGCAGGGCGGAGGACCCTACAAGTAGGCTTTGCCTAGAAGAGGATGAGTCTGCCCTCCATGTTCTCTGTGAGTGCCCTGCAATAGCGAGGAGCAGGGTTTCTTTGTTTGAGAAGTCCCTGCTCGAACACTCAAGTTTAAGCGACAAACCACTAGGCAGACTGCTGAACTTGTTCAGGCGGTCTGGCCTACAAATATGAGGTGTAGGGGTTGTAGTACAATAGGCCAACTTAATGGCCGCAGTACCTTTGGACCTAATACCTCACACAGGAAAAAAAAAAGATAAAACTCAATTTTGTGGAACCACCCTTTGATGTCTTCTTCTGATACATTAGCACTGGCTGATGTTACAGCTTCGGCAGTGCGTTCGCTGAGTTCTGGATGACGGCGCATAAAAAGGTCATACCATTTTCTACCAGGTATGTCATCTTTAAAGGGGTTATCTCTTCCTGTCTTCTTTAACAAATTTGCTACACTCAATTGTAAATCAGTCTTTCTTTTTGGGAATCCTTTCCGACAGCAATCTAAAACCCACTTTACTAAAACTTCCTCTTCTTCGTTCGACAATATTGGATCAGGGCCTGGTAGCTTCTTGCACGGCTTTCTTAATCGCGAC
Source organism: Thereva unica (assembly GCA_949987705.1). Taxonomy (NCBI): domain Eukaryota; kingdom Metazoa; phylum Arthropoda; class Insecta; order Diptera; family Therevidae; genus Thereva; species Thereva unica. The sequence continues at coordinate 32,760,871 of OX465281.1, read as the reverse complement.
TAGTTCCTCTAGGTACATTAAAGGTTTTCGAGGCCAGTTTTTTGGACATACCATTTTCTACTGCTTCTAAGGCCTTTAGTAGATTTTCGTTAGAATATTGTTTTCTTTTATTTGGCATATTTACTTCCTTTGGTTTCATGGTAAGGTGGGTCTGAAAAAAGGAAAAATGATGAAATGCTAATAGAACCAAATTATCAGCATGCTTTTGATCCAATTATCAGCACTATGCTGACAAATGGCAAATGTAATTTCAGCACCATGTTAAGATTTGGATTCTGAAGGTATAAACAACTTTTACGGAAAAAATTGAATTCTACGCATCAAATAAACACGGTTTTACAATTAAGAATATGGAATAAGTATTTACGTACTATTTTCCATTTATCAGCACCAGTGCTGATAATTTGGAATTCGCAAAATATTAGATCCATATATCAGCACCACATATTTTAACAATATATCACCATAACCTCCAATTTTTCTTTTCAAACTATCTTCATAAACTATCTAACAAATCAGATAAATCAAAAGTTTCATTATAAAATGTCTAAAAGATCAAATATAGTATAAAATGTAAACACGTGAACTTACCTTCGATCACTAAGAACAGGCAAAAATAGGACAAACTGCGAGACTCAAACGTTTGTTTACTAAATTTCCGTCATTTTGAAGTCGGAAAGTATGGTATTGCCAGGAGTAGGATTCCAAAAACATCAATTTATTTATTTTTTAAAGTGGTAACCCAAATTAGTTAGTGGAAACCTTATAATTTTACTATTTATTCGGAATGCTGATTATTTGGTGCAGTGCTAGCATTTGTATCAGTCACCCTAAATATTGAATATTATGAATTAATAATACTAATAATATAAATAACACAGAAAAGTAAAAAAATAAATCATAAAAAACAATTTTTATTTACTTTATTAAATTAAATAATGTATAGATAAAAAACCGATATCCCACTTATTCGATGGCTGACTCAACACAAAATCCTCGGAGTTATAAAATATCCAAGCTGAAAGTATGAAAAGTGTGTGTCCTGAATGACGCGGGTTTTTGTAAATTCACAAACTAAAGGAAGAAATAAGGGATAGACAGGGGCGACGCATTCATAAGTGAAAATGGTGCACTTGCACCGGGCGCAATTAGATTGGACACTTTGAAAAAAAAAAAAAATATATATATATAAAAAGTGTTCCCGTGCCTTCATTTTCTTATATTAAAGAAACTGCCGAGAATGTTTGTGTCTTTTTCATTTCAATACCTGTTTTTGTCGTATATCCTTTCTTAGTCGGCACGATGCCATAGTTCTTGATTTGCATGGAATTCAGTGACCACCGATTATTCCTTGAAATATGAAGGCTTGCAGTTATGGTCTACAAATTTGCGGATCCCAGGATTGTGCTTGTAACAGCTAGGGAAGTACACCGAAAAACATCCTGGAGCAGATGATGAGGTTGGTACATGTGTGAAGAATGGTGGCAGTGGCGCCGAAGGCCATCACCAAAAGCCTATGCAGAACGAAGCTTAAAGAATCAGAATTAGTGGGTGAGTTTTGTGAAGTTAAAGCGCAAGTAAACCTAGCATAAAAGCAAGCTCGCGAAGCAAATCCTGATTGGACATAGGCTTTCGTATGTGCAAATGGTGCACTTGCACTGGCCGAAATTTCACCAATAAAGATTTGTAGAAAAAAATTATAACTTCGAAAAAAAAAAAAAATTCAAAGAGTGTTCCCATACCTCCATTTTCATATATTAAAAGATCTTCACAGAGTGTTTGTGTCTTTTTCCCACTGCTGTGAAAAATGAACAGCTGATGGGGGCGCAATATGGCATGCTACACCGGGCGCAAAAAAACCAAGCGCCGGCTCTGGGGATAGAAGCTCGTATTGGAGTTATATAGGAGCAGTTCTGTAGTTCGTGTGTTGCCGGGTTGTTCTAGCTAGACTAACAACCCTGTTGTAAACCGTTTGGTTTACAACAAATGTCTTATACTTCTTGAAACTATTGCCATACCCTTGTTTGGACTGAATTTCCAATACTTTCACGTGGGCGAGGTTCCATAGTCGGAAATCGTCAATATCTACTAATGAGCTCTGGTGAAATGCGACTAGGTAATCAGTACTCGATAATAAAACCCAAGATCCAAATCAATTAAAAAAATTAATGAAAGCAAAAATAATCCGATAATGCAAGCTAATGAGCTCCGTGCATATGAAATATCGAGAGTAAGGGGCAAATGGTAAATTTTCTTGTTTATGATCACCAAGTAGCAAAAGCAACCCAAGATAGGCATTAGTCAAGTATCATGGACATTTGCAATTTAGAGTAGAATTAGGTCAATTAAATGAAACACAACTGTGACATCATGTGAATTCTAAGAAAATTCAATTTTACAGAGAAATATAGGATATTAGCCAAGAAAGAACACTCTGAACACTGAATACTACCAAGAATGCAAACGTTTTATCTTCAATAATAAAACCTCCGCATGCTGGAAATTAGGATTATTCGCAGCTACTGGGGCGATAGCAAAACGATAAAGCCAATGTGCTTCGGCATACCTTACGGTAGGGTCTTAGAGAGTTGTACCCAGTATCTGCTATGGCTCATGGCGATCGACAAGATACTAGAGAGCCGGAGTCCGGAACATCCCTCCACACAATCAGTGAGATTATGGAGATCGCAATTGGAAAGGTTTAGAGTTTCACGAGATGAAACACTAGTGCTGCAACTCTCGCACACGCGAGACAACAGCTTCTGCCCAATGGCGAGTAAAAACATGCCCAGTCTCGCCGAGACAACACTATCGAATGCAAGACTGTCGCGCTCTCGCTCGGTCTCGCGGGATTTCGCAGTCTTTTATTTTTTCCCCCGGATCGTTAGCAGGATTTCCCGATTTTATAGAAAATAGATTTTTATATTTTCGTCGGTAATATATTTAAGAGCTGGACAACCCCAGTCTTCCTCAATTTAAAGTTGCCAGTAAATCTCCAACACGCCGGCGAAAGCGCGAGTGCACCCTTCTAAATATTCCATTGTCTCATCGAGAGAAGCGTCCCTAATCTAGTCACACTACTCTCGCGGAGACAGTGGGTGGCGTTAATAAAAACTAAGTGAACACTCTGAGTGGATTCTTTTGAAAAGGGTACGTCGTCCAGAGTGAACATTAATTAGGAGGGAATAAAAATTCTTTTAAATGTTAATTTTATGTTAAATTTTTTTTGCATTTAATTTTTTTTTGCATCTACGAAAAGAAATTCTTTTTCAATGTATTTTTTATTCTGTTTAGATTTAGGGTGGGATTAAAATAAATTTCCTAAATTTTTTAATAATATTTCAACAATTTTTAAATCTTTTTTCATATTCAACTTTAATTTTACCCCCTTAAAGGCACAAACAGATTATCGCAAAGTTCGTGGCGGCGGCCGCCTGTGAAGGAATTTCCCATACATTTAAATTCTCCGCAGGACAAAAACGGAAGGTGGGGGAGGTCGAGAGTGCAACACTGACTCTCGCGAGAATAACGCGATACTATCGCGACACAACACTAATATGCAACTGTTGCACTAGGGTGCGAGACAAGACAACAGCGGTCTCACTTGCTCGCAGCAAGATCGAGACCGCGGCCGACTGTTGTCTTGTCTCGCTCTCGTGAAATGTTAGTGCTTGGTTCAATCGCTGCGCGCTATCCTTCAACCTCCATCCATCCAATGGCGCTACAGCCCAAATCTAGCCTTGGCCTCCTCTAGGGCATTTCTCCAAGTTTGACGGTCCCTTGCAGCATGTCTCCAGTTCCGGATGTTGATCATTGCCTCTGCGTCAGCTGTCACAGAGTCTATCCATCTCCTCCTGGGTCTACCTACTGGCCTACGTATTACTGTTTTGTAGAGTGAGAGCTTCGCTTTCATGTGCACAAATCTTGAGTGCAGGATTTGATTTGGGCGTAAAAGGCTCTATTAGCCAGTAGTATTCGTCTGGTTATTTCTTCTTTTTCTTCGTTTCTTTTTGTGATAGTAGACCCAAGGTAGACTGTTTTATCGACTACTTCTAGGTTCCGTCATCCTACTGATGCTTTTCACTAACAGGACTAAAATACCCACTTCTAATCCGCTTTCACTTAACGATCGAGTAGTGAGTTGATTCCAGTGAGCTCTGTACGAAGACGTTGCATCTTGTATGACCCTCTAAAGTTGTCCAGGTCACTCCCACCCTGGTACAACTATGAGGTAAGACATGCCAAAAACCGGAAAAATAAACTCTGGATGAAGAGGAAAAACACTGCGAGTTTCTGTGCATTTATTAATTGCTATGACCAATTTCAATTCCGCCGTCGTCTGGTCCCAAATCCAGGGTGAGAACGGAGGAGGGTGGTCGACCTGCCGAATTGACCAGAGTCGGGAAATCGTAGAAACTAGGCCAAAAACCGCTCTGACCGCCAGCTAACGGATCAAAGAAGAAGAAGATGACCAATTTAACGCACTCTCCGAAGCTCTCTACAAGGAGTACCTCATTAAGGTTGTAACGGTCGGTTGTAAAATTTATTTTGGTTGGGAAATTTTTTTGGAAATCACTTTGTAGTGAATGGGAAAATTTAAACGAGGGATGCGAGAAAAATTTGGAAAGGACGAAAAATATTTTGAAGGGAGAGAATTTTTATGTTTTCTGTGGGAAGCAGGAAAAAAAATATCGTGTGAAGAGACGAAAATTTTTCTTATCGAATTATATAACAGTAGCGATTTTTTTTGGAATTGGGATTTGAGTTCTTTAATAATTATGAATATCCCGACCAGTATTGATTTAAAATAAAAAAAAAAAATAAAAAAAAACGAACGCTTTAATACGCCGGTAAAATCGGAGAAAGAAAATTGATACGACCCGATCCGGCTCCATTTGAATGAAGTGGAAAACATAAAGATCCGGCCAACAGTTTTTCATCGGAAGTATCCAGTTTTCGCTTCAAGAACGTTGACCGTGGATGATTCTGGATTCGAGTGATGGGCTGCTGAACCAGTGGAGGGGAACGATTTCAAACTGGGGTTTGGCTAAGATGAGAAGAAGGTAGGCTATACCACAAGGTCACATCGATTAAGGCAACGGATGGAGAAACGGACCGCAGATTATTCAGGTAAATTAGTACTTTTGAACGAGTTAAACGCGCATTAGAGGAGCTGATAGAATTCCCGGTGGTCGGAGCCCGGACCGAGTTAGAGTTTCCTTTGAGAATCCAATATAGGGGCTCTGAGAGTGCACATACCAATTGCATTGTCGCCGCTGGAAGTGGTGTGTGATCAACTTGGGAAGTCCATGCGATGAAAATTTTCCCAAAAGCTTTCTTTTCGGTTGGTAAAGTTACATATAATTTCGTCCAAGAAAATCCTGCAGCAAGGCATTGACTAAATACTTTTGACGTAATGCTGGGAATTTGGTGACAAGCCGAAAAAGTAATTCGAAGTTCTGCTGAAAGAAAAAAACACACAAACATATACCAAAAATAAAATAACAAAAATTTCTATGCTTTAATTTATTACTAAATTAATACTTTTAATTGTAGTTAATATTAACTTTATAATCTTATTTATAATCCATTGTGAATTTGTTTTGCTCCTTGTTGGAAACCTTTTATTCTTTGTTGTTTCTGGGCTATTTGTTCTCCCTTTAAGTGAACTGGTTTTTTTGTGATATCGGTTGTACAAAACGAGGAGTACTGGTACCATTACTGCGCGTTTTTGGTTTTTTTTATCTTTAGTCTTTCATACATATATACCTAGGATAATTGTATATTAATTTTTATTTGAGCATTTCAAATTGGTATCTGACAAGGATCCGCTAATAGTGTCGTGGAAGATTGACGTTGTTGGTCATTCATTGTATTGTTTGTTATGATGATTGTTCCTGGAATAAACAGGAATATTAAATGCTTATAAAGAGAATGTCCATGTGTTAGACTTTTTTTTGTGGAATGGTTGGAGCGGATTTCATTTCTTTTCAGGGTTCTTAAAGAGTGCATTTCCCTGAAGCTGATAGTCTTCTATACTATGAGCTGTCAGGGGAACGGATTACATTGACACGGCTCAGGCACGGCCCGAAGGAAGATTGGAACAAAAGATGAATTTTCCTAGTCACAGGTAAGTGGTGAACCATACTGCGTATAGGCCCGGCCACACACCCCACGACCCCCCGGCGAGCTAGTGAGCTCCGTGTGGCCGGCAGCACATCCCCCTGACATTAGTATCGGCGGTTGGGGAGGATAGGAGTCCGGAATTTGTTTTTTTCTTATGTATGGTGTTGACTCCTTGGTCATGCTTTTCCGGGCTTATGGCTAAGGGGGCAATACCTCGCATAAGTGGCGCCCAATACATAGTCGCGCCATTATGCGGTTACAACGTGAAAGACAAACTGTATGGTGATTACAGAATTTTATACTTATCAATGTATCTCAAGTGGTTCCTAACTTATCTCTCTTTATGTTTATTTCAAGTTATCGTCTATACCAAAACTCCTTAAATCTATTACATATTCCGTCTGCTTTCTGTGTTAGGAAGGGAAACTCTTTTAACCTGACCAAAAAGGTACCTATCTATGCATCAGCTGTTCAAAAGTTCCTGTACAAAAATGGTTTCCATTTTAGCGAAGGCACGAATCTTATGTTCTTAGAAGCAAAGTGAAATGACAGAGCCACACCATATTCATGTACGTACATACACCATGATGCACGCATTCATAGAAAGTGGTCCAGAAACGAATTACTATACTTTTCCCTTCAAAAGCCAGTAATAGAACGAAAATGAATTGAATAATTTGGTAATAATGAAAATATTTGATAAATTCACCGCATATTGCTGACATATGTAGCACCCAGGGGCAGCGCTATCATAAGTGCCAATGGTGCACTTGCACCGGGCGCAATTCCAGAAATTAAGATTAAAAAAAAAAGGTTAAACTTTGAAAAAAAAAATTGAAAAGTGTAAGGCTTGAAGAATGACATAGAAACCTCTAGTATTGAGGTTCGAGTGAATAGTACTAAAGATTTTCGGCGCCCAGGATTGTGGGCTGGAAATAGTTAGTGAAGTTTAGCTAACACCGGTAAACATCCTTGAGCATTAAACAGCATTAGCGACAGAATTTTGTGGAGTTAAAGCACAAGCAAACTCAGCACAAAAGCAAGATCACGAAGCAAATCCTTATAGGACAAAAGCAGCGGCGGCGCATTCATAGGTGAAATTGGTGCATTTGCACCGGGCACAATTTCAAAAAAAAAAAAAAAAAAGTTAAAGTGTTCCAATGCCTTCATTTGCATACACTAAAGGAACTCCACAATGTTTGTGTCTTTTTCCATTGTCCATCACTGCGATCAAAAAATGAACAGCTGATGGGGGCTCATATACTGCACCGGGCGCAAAAGAGCCAAAAGTCAGCCCTAGTAGCACCGTCAGACTATGACTTGTTCTGCAACTTTGCAGAAATCTCTTAATTGATTTAAGCTGGCTTCAAAAGAAGCCTGTCAAAACTACTTCATTCAGTTTTTAAATCACAAGCTCTTCACAGATCGCATATGACTCTATCACAAAAATGACGAAGCATTGACTCCAGATTGTAGTATAATTGGTTTATGTAAATCCATTTTCACATCCACAAAGTCAGTTGAATTTTGCAAATATAACCACGAGCTTTTTCCTAGATGCAATATCGTAATCGTCGTACAATATCGTACGTAATCTTCAAACGTGAAGTTCATCGCCATCTATTGGAGTAGCGCTCAGACACAAAAACCCGTTGTGGCGCATCAAAATTCCGCGTCACAATCAACCTTTAAATTTTAATTTCGAAAACCAAAAACGAACAGTTAACTGATTTCCAACCGGCTTCGCGAAATCGGTTTGACGAGCTCTCACTCTCTTCTCATTGAGCCGGCACCGAGCTAAGTCGCCTTTTGCGCACGCAGTTAACAGTGATAAGATTACATACGTATGTATATATATATAATATAGCACAAAATAGTGAAAATTAATTGATGTTATAATATAATGAATTTTAATATAATTTAATGTGGCGTGTTATTACTAAAAACATTCACAACCCACATAATGGTGACCCCGACGCCCGACGGCACGAACAAAGGAAAGCGAACATGTGGAATATCTAAATCTTAACTAACAACAATTAAACTATACCAATTTTTAAAAAAACAATAATACGTTTCTAAGCATAAATCCCTATCCGCAAACATAAAAAAAATCTAAAAAATATCAAAGTTAAAAGTACAGTTAGCGTGAGAAAACCGTTAGCATCATGCTATACAGTTAAAAACAGTAAAAACACATATGTAGTGCAAAGACAAAATAAAATAAAAAGCGGATATATATATATATATACATAAACATAAACATTAAATTAAATCTAATCAAATAATAAAAAACTACAAAAGGTGCCATTAATTTCATCATTCTAAAAAATATATTATATATAAATCAAGTGAAATCACATAAAAAAAGTTTCATCAGTTTTTATCTACAAAAAAAAATTTTTTGCAAATACCGAAATTCATGTGCCACAATGAGATCTGCAAGACGAGAGGAATAACGGACCCCAACCAACAATTACCGAATCGCATCGTATGGAACAAAGATCCAGGCAGCAATTTTTCCCATGGAGTCAGAACCGAAGTCATCATTAAAGACAACAACACGAGAAGCATTTATGGAAGTATTTTTTTAGTATAATTTTTCTCTTTCTTTTTTTGTTGTTGTTTGTTTAATCGTATTTAAATTAATAATATAAATGAATTAATTTGGAAATTTATTGTATTTTAGGAAATAAAATGATATTACATGCAATAAAATAAATATACGAAAATTATGGGAAACAAAAGAAATGCTGGTGAAATAATAAAGAGAAGTCAAGAAAAATTAAAAGCAAGTAAAAATACCTGAGTGAGTAGGATTTTTTCTTTCCAATAAATAACATAAATAAATAAAAAAAAAAAAATTTTTTTGTGCAATTATATTTTTATCTTTAAAAACAAAATTTTTTTTTGAACAAAACAATATTTTTTTTATAAAATTATACGTGCAGTGCAGACAATTTTTTTTCTCGAACGGGTTGTTTCTTTCATGTGTCAACAAATATTTACCTTTACGTAACAGGTGATAATAAAAAGTTTTCGTGTTAATAGTTGCGGAAAGTGATAGCTTAGCACATTTTTAATTTTTCTTTCGGAATATTTTAATTTAGTTTAGCCATTTGTTGATAATCAAAATTGTATTTACAAAAAACAGTATTAAAACTAATAAATTTAATAAATATAAATTTAACAAATATATTGCGTATCTGCGACGATCAGCTCTCTCATAGCCAACTATATCCTACGTCCTATAACAAATATGACTCATTGCAACTCTGTCTCGCACCACAAATAGTAATTAACGCAAGGAATATTAGTATATCGTTCGTGCAACTATTCAAATAAATAAACGTGAATACAAATTTTATGAATTCAATGTTTTCTTTGAATTATTTTTTTCTACCCGCTCGTTTCGAACCATCTTAAACTCTCACGCGCACAAGCTTTCGTCTGGTTACCTCACTTCAGATTTTAACGTCATTATAAAAGTTCCAGTACTCACTACTTGTTTTGCATTCCTTAATGTTAAATGGTATAACGAAACCATTGCTTACAAATAACCAACACTAAAGCAATTTTAACAAAATGAGTACAGACGAAGAACCAGCCGGACCCAGTGCCAATGCTCAAGACTTAAAAAATAACGAACGTGATAATGCTTACACACCTGAAAACCCACACTTCATTTCTTCTTTCAAATTTCCACCATTCTGGAGTAATCGACCAGATCTCTGGTTTATTCAGGTCGAGACCCAGTTCCGCATCAAAGGCATAACTAGTTCATCCACAAAGCATGATCACTTAGTAGCATCGTTACCTTCAGACACGATGGAAATCGTGGCTGATGCTCTCCTACACCCACCTAGCCAAAACAAGTACGAAAACTTAAAAAAGCTACTTTTACAAAGAACTAGGGATTCAGAAGAACGGAGATTAGACGATCTTCTGCATAAAGTAGATTTAGGAAACTATAAACCCTCTGAGTTGTACAGGCACATGGAATCCTTAGCAGGAGGAAACAGCCTGGTCAATAACTCACTATTGAAGAAGCTATGGATAAATAAATTGCCACCATCCATGCAAGCCTGCGTCATAGCAATCGAAGATTCCCAGCCATTGGAAGAAATCTTTAACATTGCAGACAAGATTTTCGATATGAGCTCTGGGACAAAAATTTCATCGATTTCTACCAATAGCGTGGACACCTTTCAAAGAAATTTAACAAAGTCCATAGTAGAAATATCAAACCGTTTAAAAAATCTCGAAATGCATCAGTCCAGACGTCGAAGTCGATCCCAATCTATGGACCGTTCACGTTCTAGATCGCAATCTAACAACCGACATCAATTTCAACAATATGTTCGAAGACAACCACAAGTAAACGTATGTTGGTTTCACCAAAAATTTAAAAACAGAGCCAGGAAATGTGTAAAGCCGTGCGAATTCAATAACAACCAATTTAAAAGTGATGACACAAAAAACTAAAAATATCTGCCTCGGGCACGGCTCCGAAGTCAGATAAGTTTTCACGCCGTTTATTCATATACGAAAAAAATCTCAAAACCTATTTTCTAATCGATACCGGAGCAGAAATATCCGTGTTTCCTAAAAGACTTATCTCGAAAAAACTTTACCAATCAGAATACAATTTAATCTCCGCCAACGGCACTCCCATAACAACTTACGGCAACACACATTTGTCATTAAGCTTAAATCTACGACGTAGTTTTGATCATACCTTCATCATCGCAGGAATTGACCATCCTATAATCGGCGCTGATTTCCTGTTTAAGTTCGATCTCTTAGTAGATCTTCGCCGAAAAAGACTGATTGACAGGAAAACTGCCCTCTCAGTAGAGTGTATGGCACGTAAAACTAAAGTAATCTCACCTAGATTATATTCTTTCGAAGATGAATTCGGATCCATCTTAAATAACTTCCCTTTACTGAAGGCCCCCCCTGATTTTAATATACAGGTCAACCATAAAGTTGTTCACCACATACATACTCAAGGTCCACTGCCTTGCGCTAGGGTTAGACGCCTTAACACGGAAAAATACAAGGTAGCAAAGTCCGAATTCGACCAAATGATAAAACTTGGAATCTGTCGACCATCCTCATCCCCAGTGGCATCTCCATTGCACCTTGTCCCTAAAAAAGGTTGCACGGATTGGAGACCATGCGGCGACTACAAGCAATTAAACACGGTTACAACGCCGGACAAATATCCATTGCCTAACCTTCAGGATTTTTCAATTAACCTCCACGGTTGCACTCACTTTTCCAAAGTCGACCTAGTCAGAGCCTATCATCAAATTCCTGTCGCTTCAGAGGACATCTATAAAACCGCGGTCATAACCCCCTTTGGGCTCTTCGAATTTCTCAGAATGCCTTTTGGCGTAAGAAACGGGGCTCAGACCTTTCAGCGTTTCATAAACAACATACTCTCAGATCTACCAGTCATTTTCGTTTACGTGGACGATATACTCGTCAGCAGCAAATCTGCACAACAGCATAAGGAACACCTAAAGATTCTCTTCGAACGTTTACAAGCCGCTGGTATGAACATAAACCCCTCTAAATGCGTGTTTGGCACCAACAAGTTAGAATTTTTAGGACATGATATTACGCAACAAGGCATCGCACCTTCACAGAGTAGAATCGAGGCAATAATAGATTTTCCTTCCCCAAATTCAATGAAGAAGCTACAACGTTTTCTAGGGATGATAAATTTCTATCACCGTTTTCTTCCGGAAGCAGCCAAATTATCAGGACCTCTGTATGACATGTTAAAAATTTCTAAGACAAAACAAAAAGCCAAAACAAATTTTGAGTGGACTGAAAAGAACGAAACACTTTTCAAGGAAATAAAAACAAAACTTCAAAAATATACACTACTAGTACATCCCAACCCTCAAGCCGACATCTCACTTTGGGTCGATGCATCAAGCGATGCAGTGGGAGCAGTGTTACAGCAGAATAATGCCAACGAATGGCAACCTTTAAGTGTCTTCTCAAAACGTTTAAAGCCATCTGAAAAGAAGTACTCAACGTTCGATCGAGAACTCCTAGCCATTTATTTAGCTGTAAAACACTTTAGGTATTTCGTCGAAGGAAGAAATTTTGCCATATATACAGATCATAAGCCCTTGACTAACGTCTTAAAATCAAAAACCGAGAAATCCCCGAGACAAATCAATCATCTTAACTTTATAGCACAATTCACAGATGACATAAGGAATATTAAAGGAACGGAAAACATAGTGTCGGATACACTCTCAAGAGCTTACATAGATTCAATCAGTCCCTGCGAAAACCCAGACATCCACTCCTGGGCAGAAGAACAAGAAAAAGATGAAGAATTAAAAGACATATTAAATAAAGCTGGAGATAATTCCTCTTTCACCCTTCAAAAAATAGCTTTCCCTCCAGATAATACAGAACTTTGGTGCGAAACTAAAACCAAAGAAAATCGGCCATACGTCCCTAAAAGTTTACGACAAACTATTTTCGAAGCTATACACAACCTATCTCACCCCGGCATTCGAGCAACCAGAAAGTTAATTACAGCTCGCTATTTTTGGCCCAAAATAAATAAAGATGTCAACACATGGAGCAAGACCTGTACCGCATGCCAAAAAGCAAAAGTCCACCGCCACACACATTCGCCTCATGGAGAATTTAAAATACCCAGTGGTAGATTTCAACATATACATATTGACCTTGTAGGACCTTTACCCCCATCCAACGGTCACACTTACTTACTAACAATAAAAGACCGATTCACACATTGGCCCGAAGCCATTCCGTTAAGAAACATTTGCGCGGACACGATAGCGAACACTTTTATACGTCATTGGATCTCTCTTTTCGGAGTACCCACAACAATCACAACCGATCAGGGCACTCAATTCGAATCATTACTCTTCAAAGAACTCTCAAGCCTGCTAGGGAACAAACGCATACGTACCACAACCTATCATCCACAATCCAACGGCTCAATAGAAAGGTTTCACCGTCAACTAAAGGCAGCTATAAGAGCAAGTAATGAACCAAAAAATTGGTACCATAGCCTTCCCTGGATTTTATTAGGAATTCGCTCAGCGGTGATTACCGACATAGGCCTATCGCCTTCACAATTGTTATTCGGACAATCCCTACGACTTCCAGGAGAACTGATCTCCGCAGATGCCCAATCTAAAACTACGGTTACAACTACATTAGCTAGACAAATCAAAGACGCTATCATTAAAACAAAACCGCAGGTATTAAGAACGAGAACGCAAAATAACATATTTGTTCCGCAAGAACTTAAAACATGCACACACGTATTCATGGAAGAACCAATTCATAAAAGTAGTTTAAATCCACCGTACTCAGGTCCCTACGAAGTACTTGCCAGAAACGACAAAGTTTTCAAAATTTTAATAAACGAAAAAGAAAAAATGATTAACATAGATAAATTAAAACCAGCATTCCTTTTTAACCCAGACTTAGCACCTCCAAATAGAGTAACTAGATCAAAAGCAAAATCAAAAGTTCGATTTCAAATTTAAACTAAATGAATTTAAACTAAATGAATTTAAACTATGTATATTGAATTAAAATAATAGCAATAAGTCACTTAGAATAACAAAAATAATTAAATCGCAAAATTGAATTAAACACAGTCAAACATTATATCATAGTCATATAGGTATACCTTAGAATAATTGTAAGTAATCCCATAATGAATTCAAAGATGATTATTTGTTAGTGTCGCGTTTCTTCTCAATGAGGGGGAGTGATGTGGCGCATCAAAATTCCGCGTCACAATCAACCTTTAAATTTTAATTTCGAAAACCAAAAACGAACAGTTAACTGATTTCCAACCGGCTTCGCGAAATCGGTTTGACGAGCTCTCACTCTCTTCTCATTGAGCCGGCACCGAGCTAAGTCGCCTTTTGCGCACGCAGTTAACAGTGATAAGATTACATACGTATGTATATATATATAATATAGCACAAAATAGTGAAAATTAATTGATGTTATAATATAATAATAAAAGTTTCATAATGAATTTTAATATAATTTAATGTGGCGTGTTATTACTAAAAACATTCACAACCCACACCCGTCCTATTTTGTTCTAAGTATTATTCAACCTAGACATTATAGCATTACCTGAACACTCTACTAAAGGGTGATTCCTAAGCTTGGTTTCTCCACATAAAAAACGGATTTCTTTTGTAGAGTCGGACCAAAAAAATAAATACTGTATACTGCACGACGTTATTGGAAGAAGAATTAGCTTAAGTGATAAATGCTTTAATGAAAGTAAAGTAAATTCCCTTCTGTTAAATTACGGCTAGAAAAACTAGAGTCTTTAGCGTTTCGTGTGGTCTTAGAAATTTTAGGGTGCATTTATCAGACCATCATAAAAGTAAGGATCCCTCACCGCCATTACACTTTGCAGTGAATCTCAAAACATTTCTTTCCGTGATAAATTTTATGGTTTTAATGTTTTTTTGTTTTATCATTTGAAACTTTATGACCGTGTGTCCTTTCTGTGATAGTATCGACCGATTCAAGCTTGCGGGCGAATGGTGGCAAATGCAAGCCATCTCCTCCCCACACGGCTGTTAAATAAATCGCAAAATAAAAATTTAAAACATAAAAATTTAGAAACAAATACAAAAAATAAAATAAAAATAAAACGCCCGGCAGTAATTCTGTAAATATACATTTCCGAATTGAATCCTTGCAGGGATAAAAATGTAAACTCGTCCCGAAATCCTAAAATCCTGAATTTCCTGTTTAGTATTCTCCGTATTCTACGACTACGGCCGAACAGGGCTGCTCTACTGTTGCACAACTACAGCACTTCATTTACATGGGAGATAATTCTCTCGTTTGTTCACGCAATCAAATCAAAGTTTTATACTTATGGGGCTCCGCCCTGTGCACTGTGTACGGACGTGCTAGTAAAAAATTTAGTAGCCTATAACTTGGGGCCCTCCGGCCGCCCGATGTCATGTAGGATTTTATTAAGATCCTTGCGAAGGAATTAAATAGTTTTATTAAGGTGTTGGTGATGGCAAATTAAAGTTGTTAATGAATCACGTCGGGGGTGTATTAATAAATTATTACGATTTTAGTGTGGGAGTTTTATTATATTTTATATTTTATCACTGGCAATTATGAGTTTAATGGTATCGTTAGTTGTTATGGGTTTAATCTAGTCACGATGTAATGATAAGGCAGGATTTGCGTCGTTTGATTACAAATTTGTGCTTCGTAATTAAAACAAGTGAGAGTGGATTGAAATGACATTAAGTGTATACCAACTCAATTCTGAGAAACGTATCACTTTGGTAGAAAGTTAAGTAGTAAATTTCCTGGAAAAATTTTGTATGACGCCATCGGATCGGATAGATCAGACACAAGTGGCGAAATACGGACTTGATTTGGCTACATGGAGCGAAGGGCAATGGAAGGAAAATCGAAACACGAATTTTATCAGAATCATATGAGAACTTTCGACCATTTACCCTCGAACAATATAAAACTAACATCTACAAAGAGGTTCAGTAATTCCGCCGTCGAATACTCTGCAAGTGCGTGAATACTTCCTGTCATACCATATAATGTAGTGTCTTTTGTACATTCATAAGCTGGTTTTCGTAAATAGGGTGCGGCAGAGGTGTCGTAGGTTACTGTTCGTAGTCGGTATATCTTGGGTACAGGCCGAATCCTCAACTTTTAAAACATTTATCGCTAACCGAGTAGCCACGATTCACTAATTATCCGACCTTCTTCAGTGGAAATATGTGCAGACCAAACTGAATCCAGCCGATCTCTTCTCAAGAAGAACCAAACCAGAAGGATTACTAACCACCAAAGTCTGGTCCGCCATTTCTCCATCAACGTTGAGAGCTGTTCCCAGCAGAAGAAGTTTCCATTACTAGGTTACTTCCTAAAAAAAAAAGGTTACTTCCTGAAGAAAGGAACAAGAAAACAATATTAATATCCCATCGTGAAGAATCTATCCTTCAAAATACGGACCACCGAAACTCATTCAGGCACTTACAAAAAGTAACAGCTTATGTAGTACCGTTCTGCCGAAGACTAAAGGAATTATTCTTGTTGAGGGGCGCTTTAGCGGGCACTGCGACCTATTTTGTTTGGTCTATTGTGCCATCCCCTTCTTTAAAAACCATCAAGGTTAAGCCTTCTTAGGTAGCCTAAAACTGATTTAGGGTTACTGTCCCAAATCTCCCTGGGAGTAGGGAAATCACGATGGAGAAGGCTCAGTCTTTTCCTCGCTGTAGCCTCACAGTCGCACATCAATTGCTCCGCGGTTTCAGGAGCTGTCCCGCAGAATCGACAGCCAGAGTCGGCCACAAGTCCTATTTTGTTTAGGTGATAGTTAAGCGAACAGTGGCCCGTCAGGAGCTCTGTTATTATTTTTAGCTCCCACCTCTTGAGATTTAAAAGTTTGCCCGACTTAGCTTTATCGATTTGGATGAATCTTTTAGCTTGACGAGCACCCTGGGTCCTAGACCAGCTTTGAAGAAACATCTGGTCAACCCAATTCTTTAAGGCCATTTTTACGTGGCAGCTTGCTAAGCTACAGAAAGGTTCCGGACCAAAGACTAAAGGAAAACACACGCAGAAATATCTCTCCAAGGCGTTAACAGTAGGTACAGAAATTTCGCCAAGCTCTCCACATTATCATAAAGGTAGTTTAAGGCACGGAGACGCAGGAAACAAGATCCGCCAGACAGACAGATGATAAAGGGATCATAAGAGTACGGGAAGCCAGTTGTCCTACAACAGCCGAAACCCAATGATCTCACCACACAAACATCCCTATACAAAACTGTTGTTAGAACTCCATATTGAGCACCTTAATGTCGGGCCGCAAGCCCTGCTAGCATTCGCCAAGCAACAATTTTAGTTTCAGTTAGTTCAAACAATCGTTCATCAATGCATGAGATTTTTTCAGGGCCGGATTGGCCTATGGTCCATTCGAGTAAATACTCGAGGTTGAGTGTTCAGGATTTTTTTTGTGAAGAAACTTAAAGTTTCGTAACAGTTGTGACTAGTCTCACGAAGATCGGCTCGAATTTGGTCTTTCCCTTCCTCGACTCTCTTCTCCGCCTTGAGCTCGCCTTCGGCCAAACGCCCTCGCCGCCTGAGAGAAGTATTTCTCAGGGCAGGCCCGTAATCGAGCGAAAAGGTAGAGAAGAAATTAGCACGGTGCGCGCCATGCCGCTATTGCACAGGCCGGTCCAGGGTCCATGCGAAATTAGCATAGGCTCGAGAAAGTACTGCATGGACCGTGATATAGACGCACGGCGGGCGCAGTGCGATTCTTACACGGACTGTGCAGCATTTGCTCGAAAATTTATATTTCCTATGGATCCTGGGCCCTGGCGCACGCCGTGAAACATGCTAATTTTTCCCAAGCTACATAAAATTTAAGGTATGATCTTGTACACAAGAGAATCCATCAATAGCAGGTTGGGCACTACAATCCATATCGATAATATATCTATAACGAATTTCGACATGAATAGTCTTATCCCTGGGGTCTATTTAAAAGAATGTGCGGAACGAAAATCGTTACCATAACTCATTTTGTTTTTGTTTTTGTTTTGTTTTTGTTTTTGTTTTTGTTTTTGTTTTTGTTTTTGTTTTTGTTTTTGTTTTTGTTTTTGTTTTTGTTTTTGTTTTTGTTTTTGTTTTTGTTTTTGTTTTTGTTTTTGTTTTTGTTTTTGTTTTTGTTTTTGTTTTTGTTTTTGTTTTTGTTTTTGTTTTTGTTTTTGTTTTTGTTTTTGTTTTTGTTTTTGTTTTTGTTTTTGTTTTTGTTTTTGTTTTTGTTTTTGTTTTTGTTTTTGTTTTTGTTTTTGTTTTTGTTTTTGTTTTTGTTTTTGTTTTTGTTTTTGTTTTTGTTTTTGTTTTTGTTTTTGTTTTTGTTTTTGTTTTTGTTTTTGTTTTTGTTTTTGTTTTTGTTTTTGTTTTTGTTTTTGTTTTTGTTTTTGTTTTTGTTTTTGTTTTTGTTTTTGTTTTTGTTTTTGTTTTTGTTTTTGTTTTTGTTTTTGTTTTTGTTTTTGTTTTTGTTTTTGTTTTTGTTTTTGTTTTTGTTTTTGTTTTTGTTTTTGTTTTTGTTTTTGTTTTTGTTTTTGTTTTTGACATGAATATGTCTTATCCCTGGGGTCTATTTAAAAGAATGTGCCGAACAAAAATCGTTACTATGGCTCATTACTGAGTTTGGGGGCTGAGTTGGGATCTAGTTTAGGTATGGGCTGCGCCTCGGCGGTAATTATGCGCAGATGTATGCACTTGGTCTCAAATCATCAGCATTTATTTATCACTCACTGCATTTTTAATAGTTTCATTACGTAGCGGTTTCCACTTTTGAGCACGAATACTGTGTAAGTATTTTTTAAAAAAAGTTGTGTGATGTGGATTTGTTGATCGTTGTTGTATGTTGGTATGTATATGTTTGTATGTATATAGTGTATAAAACAGATCGAAAAAAACAACATAAAACCATTTAAATCTTTCGTTTCATTTGTTATATAAGATAGTCCAGTCAAAATAGACGAAAAAACGCCATAATTGGAAGATAATTCCGAAGTTGCTGAAAATTGGAACAGCCGTTAAAAACATTATTATACGTAAGCTGTAGAGACTGTCACGCGATTGGGCGACTGCAAACTTTTTTATTCAAGATCAAAGGGTCAAAATATCAGTTTTTAGCAAATATATGCTAAACCGTACGTCTTATCAGAAAATTGTGTTTACAAAGTTTGTAGATTAGGCGATTATCTACAAAAAAATATATTATACATTTTCTCGTAGGAATTGCCATTTCTGAGATATTTTCGTTTTAATAAGTTAAAATACTCATATTCTATCATTCCCGACTTGTAAAGGTCATCAGAAGTTTAATAAATCCTTTGTTGGAGTACGCGGCTAATATTTTCAGGGGTGATTCCTGGATATATTTGGAGAAAAAAATTGTTCTACAGAGGGCGGCTATCTCCACTATCCACTAAAATACAGGGTGATTAGGGAAATTAATTTTTTTTTAAATTTACTGAAATTTGAATAACTCCTAAAGTAATTATGATAGAGTAGCCTAATTAGGCTCATCTTTTAGGTAAATGTGTATTCTTTTATTTGGTATAAAGCACAGCAACCTGAGTGACTCCGTTCAAAAAATATATAGGCTCAAACAATGCTTAGAATCTAGACCTGGCAGATTTCTTCGTTTTTCTCAGAAAATTCGTTACTAACAGTACATTTTTTTTTTGCTTTTCTGATGCACCAAACTATTACCTACAATATTTCCATATACAATAAGTGTTTATTTTGGGTAGTTTTGTAGGTAGTAGTAGTAGTAGTAGTAGTTTT
The DNA here is from genome assembly GCA_949987705.1 of Thereva unica. NCBI lineage: Eukaryota > Metazoa > Arthropoda > Insecta > Diptera > Therevidae > Thereva > Thereva unica. The sequence goes on along the minus strand of OX465281.1, from coordinate 32,741,341 downwards.
GTAGGTAGTAGTAGTAGTAGTAGTTTTATCGTGTTTTATCGTGAACAAATAAAAAGTTACTCGTCTTTCAACTGCGGCATAATAGCATTGGTTTGAGCCTACATATTTTTTGAACGGAGTCACTCAGGCTGCTGTGCTTTACACCATTAACCTAAAAGATGAGCCTAATTAGGCTACGTTATGATAATTACTTTAGGAGTTATTCAAATTTCAGTAAATTTAAAAAAAAAAAAACAAAATTTTTTCCCTAATCACCCTGTATCTTAGTGGATAGTGGGGATAGCCGCCCTCTGTAGAACAATTTTTTTCTCCAAAAACATCCAGGAATCACCCCTGAAAATATTAGCCGCGTACTCCAACAAAGGATTTATTAAATTTCTGATGACCTTTACAAGTCGGGAATGATAGAATATGAGTATTTTGACTTATTAAAATGACAATATCTCAGAAATGGCAATTCCTACGAGAAAATGTATAATATATTTTTTTGTAGATAATCGCCTAATCTAAAAACTTTGTAAACACAATTTTCTGATAAGACGTACGGTTTAGCATATATTTGCTAAAAACTGATATTTTGACCCTTTGACCTTGAATAAAAAAGTTTGCAGTCGCCCAATCGCGTGGCAGTCTCTACAGCTTACGTATAATAATGTTTTTAACGGCTGTTCCAATTTTCAGCAACTTCGGAATTATCTTCCAGTCAAACCTCTAATTTGACTGGACTAAAGAGATATTCATGTCCACTGTGCCATCGAGAAGCCATGGCACTTTCTTCAGATTTTTTTTTCTCCAAGAACCCGCCATTTGTGGTGTCCACGATTTGTATGGGATTATTGTTGAAACTGATAAAAATCCGGCTGTGGATAGGTTTGAATAGACGAACATCGTATTGGTGGGCGAGTGAGGGAAAATCGTAACGTTCCTCGTTTTGATTTTTTTTGGGTAGAGCTTTACATATCACCCTGTGTTTTTGTAACCCTATAAAATATTTTCATGAATAAGGCCGCAATCTACGCAGTAAAATCCTACCTATCAACTGTAAACGTCAAGGTTTCAACCCACCAACTTCCAGAGTCGTCAAAGTCATTTTGTTTTCAAAAAATAAAATTCAACTTCAACCACCTTTTTCTCCAAAAAATACGTAGCTAATCAATTTTTTCCCCAAAATTGGACAGCTTGGACAATTTCCTGTGAATAATGCCGGAAAACTTTTATGCTACGGCCTTTACTTTTGAAGTTATAAGCAATTATGATGTTAAAATTGGCCTTATTTGGTACTGGACGAAAGAGAGCCAATTTTAGCAATGAGGTGGGGGTATACTGCGTATACTCAGGAAAATATCTCATAGAGATAAAAATACAGGGTGATATGTAAACCTCTACCAAAAAAATTTTAAAACGCCCTAGCGGATGTTACGATTTCCCCTCACCCATCCACCCATACAATTGTTCGTCTATCCAAAATCTGTCACAGCCGGGCGTTTTGACAGATTCAGCAATACACCCTGTACATAAAATTTTGGCTGGTCACTGCCGAATTGCTCGGGCCGAAAGGGGGGCCAATCCGTCCCTTGATGTTTTAGAGCTCTACTCAGAAGTGTGGGCCAAATAATGTCCAACCAAGGTCTTTGAAGGAGTGTTTAACTGCTTCGCCACCAAGGCTACACATTTCGAAGTAGTTTCGGACTTAAAAACGCCAGGCTTTATCGAAGCGACGAAGTGGGTTATTGGAAGCCGGGAACCCTGCCAAGATCTAAAGCGACCATGCCGCAAAACTTCATGGATGCAAGGAACAAGCTAAATTTCCTTACAGATCTTCTTTCGAACACAAAGCATTAAAAGGGAGTTTCTGAGTATTGTGTCCAGCGAGCGATCGAGTGGCGTCTAATACCGGCTCTGTCACCACACATGGGAGGACTATGGGAAGCGGCGGTAAAAAGGGCGAAACACTACCTCAAAAGTCTCTTAGCTTGCGAATCCTCGAACCTCGATCCGATCCTCAATCCAAGACCGCTTACGCCAATGTCTAATGACCCGAATGATTTCCAGGTCCTTACACTAGGACATTTTTTAATAGGATAGCCATTGACTTCGATACCAGATCCTCTGGTCGAAACCTTAAAAATAAATTTAGCCGAGAGATGGAATATGGTTCGAGTTCTGCAACATGAATTTTGGCGACGCTGGTCAACTGAATATCTACAGGAACTACAAACCAGATATAAATAGAAGCGGTGACCAGGAACATTAGTCTTACTAAAAGGCGAAAACTTACACCCATTAAACTGGAAAATGGGACGTTTTACAGAAGTGCACATAGGAAAAGACGATAAAGTGCGACTCGTAAGTATTAAAACTGTCACTGGGAGACGGAAAGAGCAATTCATTGCATTTGGCCACTTCCATCTGAGGAAGAACAAGAATCATCAACCCAGATTGTCTCTCTCGACTATCAATCACCTACGAGGCTACGAGGTAGATTCCTACCAATAAACTCTAACTGGCACAAGGCTGCAACGGATTCACCAGGCACTAACGCAACTAGATTAACCGAAAATTAACAGCCACGACCAAAGCAAGCCAGTCGTTAATGCCATAACCGCCGATAGTCGTTAATGCCATAACCACAGTACTACTAACTATACGGATTCTGGGCAAACTCAGACAGTATCCTTTGAAATTTCCGCGTTCGAACATGAAGTCTGCGCATATTTTGAGCATGTCGTGAATATTGACATAGTTGCAAGTAACCTGATCGTGTCCTTATAGATACCACAAACTTTTGGCATGAAGCAGAAGAATTAACAGGCGTGGTAGAACGACTAAGAAATCTCTATCAGCTTGCAGCAGGATACGAGCGCTTATGTAACACCAATGCGAAACTGATTCGTCGGCTGCTCGAATCGGTGGTTCGGGTGCTGGACTTTGTGGAGTTTGGTTGTACACCTTTTGAAATAATTCCCTCCACCCCTGCCGGCGCCCATGGAGACAGTTCCATCCGACTTTTTGCTGTTGTTGTTTGTTGATGTAGCTTTGCCACCTAACCGTCAGATTGTCTGGTACTCGACGCTGCCTCTTAAATATCGGCCACAACGTTATTCCAATACGCTTCCCGTTCCGATTTCATTTTCTGTCGAACTTCTTTGTTCAATTGTCAGTATTGCTCAAAGTCGACGTGTTTCATTCGTTTCCGATGATCGACAGCTGCAGTCCGGACAGCTGTCCGAGATCCATGGCTGCGTCCTCTTACAGATAGGTGGACATAACTTCATTACACACTCCACAATAGATTCCAACAAGTCCCTTTGGTTAGGTTAGGTTAGGTTGAAATGGCTGCCCCCACCAGGGAGCCCACTTAGGCACGCCGTTGGGCCCATTGTGATGCCATTCTAGTATTGGGACATGAGTTCAGGCCATTTCAAGCCATTTTGAGCTTTTGATAAAGCGACAGAGTCTAGAGACACCAATATTTTGCAGCTCGCTCAATCCATCAAGGAAAGGTGAGCCAAGGAAGGTCCCTCTTTTCCTTGCTAGGGCGGGACATGTACAGAGAAGATGGGAGACAGTTTCTTCCTCTTCTTCATTACCACAACTTCTGCATAAGTCGTTGTGGGGGAGTCCTAATCTTTCGGCGTGTGGGCCAAAGGGACAGTGACCAGTCAGCACCCTTACCACGTGGCTTATCTCCTTTTTGTTCAACTGAACCAGAGTTTTTGAACGCTTTGCGTCCAAAGTTGGCCACATCGAATGAAGATTGCGACAAACCGTTGCTGCGGTCCATCTCAGCCCGGCTCGAGCTAAGCTGATTTTTCTCACAGCTAGTTTATAGGTGGCTAAGGGCATTCCCATTCGAGTTAAGTGGGGTGTCCTTTCCACTTCGGTTCCCTGTCTAGCAAGCTCATCTGCCCTACAGTTTCCCCTAATCCCACTGTGTCCAGGAAGCCAACACAGCGTTATATCGAACTGAGTGGCAGTCTCACACAGAGACCTGCGGCAGTTCAGAAGAGTCGTGGATGTTGTGACGACAGAATTAAGAGCCTTGAGGGCCGCCTGGCTATCCGATAGAATACATATATGTATTCTTATGAGATATATTATTTATCTTCTACCATTCGAGAGCCTCCCAGATCGCAGTGACTTCCGCTTGGAAGACGCTGCAGTGGTCGGGTAGACGAAGAGAGGTATTTATATTTAATGCCTCGGAAAAAATACCAGAGCCTACACTATTCCCAATTTTTGAGCCATCTGTGAAGATACATAATGACCCAGTTGGAATAATACCATCTGTCCAGTCATCTCTGGCCGGAATGATGGTATTGAAACCTTTCTCCAAGGTCCACGTGGGTGTAGTATAATCTAGGTTGTTCGCAGCGGTGGCGAACTTCCTAAGGATGGATGAATGGTCATATGAGTATGGAGTCCATCCAAGAGAAGCGTTTGTCCTGGCAGCTGTCCAGGCTGCCATTTGCTCGGCGTGTATATTCAAAGGAGTAAGATGCAATAAGACATCCAGCGCAGCTGTAGGGGTGCTTCTCATTGCACCACTGATACACAGCTCAGCTGTTCTTCCTCCCTTCAAGTCCCTTTCTTCTACATCGATATCGTCCGGTATTGCGAGCGCCACGAATTTGTTGGATAATGCCATTTGAAACTCTCGCTCGATCGCCGGATCTCGTAGGCACGTCCAATTCTTCTTGGCTGATGATGGCGCCGTTTTCTTCGCTCTTTGTAATCGCATCTGTAATTTCGCTCACAAGATAATGGTCCAATCCGCAATCAGGCCCTTGCATTGCACGTACGTCTTTGAGCGTCGATCGAAACCTTGGGTTTATCAAAACGTAGTCTAACATCGTCGAGTCATTGCCGGATGGATTTAGCCAGGTGAGTTGGTGTTTGAGTGGATGGCGGAAAATGTTGGTAACGATCGAGTTGTTTGACGATGCGAATGAAAGTAGGCGTAAGCCGTTGTCGTTAATTACCTAATGCCAGGAAGGGTTGAAGTTTTTCACCGGCCTAGTCAACTTAGATAATGAAAACCCTGCCCTTGAATGGTATAAAACTAAGATCTATGAAGAGGTTCAGTAAGCCCTCCGTAGACTGCTCTGCAAGTGCGTGAATGTCTACTTAGATCCGCAGGTATATTAAAGCCGAAAACGAGAACGGTTTTTAGTCTATGTCTTCTGTGCCGTCATAAGCTGAAAAATTGATCATGTAAAATTGCATTCTATTTATTCTTGTCAACTTTGCTTGGATGAAAGTTGCATCTCTTTTTAAACGACGACGTGCCATTCCCCCTGTTCCACTGGTGGCTGACCCAGTATCCTGGGGCTAATACCAATATCTGCAAAATTTTGCATAAATCCTAAACCCGTATTTCAAATCTTATCCACACACTCGAAGACAATTTCAACAAATTTCTTGTCCTTTTGATAAATTCGTGCTCACCCTCAGGTGTAGCTTCAATTATTCAAAACCAGCCATGGTGTAGGCCGTGGGCAAACATACCAAAGCATGTCTTGAAATCCATTCATCGAGTTTGTATTCCTCTGGCCAAGTAACATCAACTCCATTAATTGATTTCAACACAAAACCGAATGATAATATTACATCCCCCCTTCCACCGAAAACAACCCCAAAACTAACTTCGTGCTCGGCCGGAACTTGTCTAAATGGAAATTTCATCAAACTTTTCGCATCTACACGAATAACATATGCGAATCATATGCGACCAGTCATAGTTGAAAATTCAAGGATGTTTTTTTGGGAGGCGAGCTGACAGGGTAGTTAGTCAAGTGGAATGATAGAGGCACAGGGTGAAATGGAATTACTTTGCATTAAGGCTCCTTTGAAAATCAGATTAACCCCATTGACAGGAGGAAGTAGGTTAAGCGTAGAACGACTTGCCTGAGCTGATGATGTTTGATAAAGACTTGTTTTTGAGAAATTAAGTACCCTTAGTGGATTTCCATTAAGATGTTGAAAGGGGGGTGTTCTATTCAATTTTAATGGCAGTTGGCTGTGTGAAAGAAAAAGTTTGTGCTATGTCGAAGGGGAAAAATACTTAATACGCATTGAACAAGTGTGTTACATGACCCAATTTTAGAAATGTTAAAGTCTATAATGCGAGTTGAAAATAAGCTTCCAATAGATTCATGCCACCTACCATTTCAAAGAATGAAAAGAGTAAATCATAAAAGCGAACTTCGATTCAATTCTGGAATGGTAGAATTTGGTGGGGTAAAGAATCCAGATTAAATTATCCTTCATCAGTCTGATTAGATTCCTGTATGCAGCAACAATACAGATTTAAGAACAGCCATTAATCATCCCGGAATAAGATAATAGTCTGGTCTGATAATAGTCTGGGAGTGAGTTGGTAGTACGACAAACAGCAAAAATGTTTTCACTTCAGGCATTTGAAGTAAATCAACAAAAATAGACAAAGATTTCATTGACAAGCAAGCAATTGGGCAAAAGAACATAAAGTTTATCTGTTTAGTCTATGGGCGGACCATGTACAATCTACCATTTCAATGACTTTTGACATCACAACCTCGTCTATCTATCGATTCTGTTTAAGTCTTCCGGACTGTAAATGCTTAGTGTCCACTGCCAGACTTTAGCAAGAACTAGGTATTTCCAAAGGAAGTGAACAAGTGTTTCTCTCTAGTTCGTCTTCCCGCAGCTGCGGCAACAGATGAGGAGGTCCATTATGGCTGCTACGTTGTAAGTGGGCCAAGTCGTCCTTAAGAAAAATCAAATCTGCTGTGCGTTTCCTACTTTGATCCCGATGCTAACCATCTCAATCACCACTTTTTTATTTCGATCTATGTTCTTATGTTCGAACAGCCGACGAATCAGTTTCTCGATACTGACCCGGAAATTATCGAGGGTAAGACGGCAATAAAATCGCTGAAAATTGAAAAGCGCCGGGAATAAATCTAGTAACCGTCGAAACAATCAAAGCCAGAGGTGACAACTCCACATCCTCATAAAGCCGGTTTACCACGATGCGCGCTATTGCGAACAGATATGAATGCCGGACCATAGAAGAGTGTCGTCCTTGAAGGCGCGGGCAAGTCTGTAGCGGTGCGTACGATTCGCCACGGGTCGGTAGCTTCGACTCCCATGGTACGCGATTTTACGGATTATCACTGACGGCCGACATCCACGGACGACATCGGACGGCGACTGATCTGGTCTTCGGATTGTATAGTCGAAATCCTTTTGTTTGCTCGCTGAATACCATGAATATGCACTCGTTGGATTTTTTAGCCAATTTATTTCGTTCCACTTTCATTATGTACGCCATGGTCTTGCAACCAAACATATGTAGAAATGACAGATTCGATTTTGTTTTTCACCAACGTTCTTCTGTTGTGATGCTCTTCATGCCACACCATGGGACTCGGTTAACCAAGTACACCACTGTCATTGCTACCTCTGCCCAAAAACTTCGACTCAAACTGCTATCTATCAGTATGCATTGCATGTTTCCATAATGGTACGATAAATCCTGTCTGCAACTACATCTTGTTGAGGTGTGTGTGGTACTGTCCTCTACTTTTGTATGAAGATGAAAGACTTGTTATTTCTAGACTTTGGATTTGACATGCTTGTGCGTATTTATACGGACGATCTCGGACGGAAGCTAGCTAAAGGTGCGGTGCGAGCTTGTGCGGTGTGGTCCGAGGTCGTCCGTGGGTGAGAATCCGCAAAATCGAGCACCAATGGAAGCCTTACACGCATTTGGCATTCTTGTCCCGTCGGTGTGGTAGAAAGAGATCGTTGTGCCAATTGTAAAGAAAGGCGAAAGTTGGAAATGCAAGAATTATCTCGGTATTAGCCTTCATTCGATCGTCGGCAAAATAGTTACGAAAATCATACAATCAAGGCTACAGAAACATCGAGAGCAAATGAGCCGGAAAGAACAAGTGGAATTTAGACCACATCGAGGACGTATTGATCAAACATTCGCTCCCCGTCAGCTAATGGAAGAAAGAATTCGTTGCGCAAACGAACTGGCGTCGTTTTCATTGATTTCAAATCCGCTTTTGATTCCCGAACACATGCCATTGAAAATCATCTAACTTCTCCAAGCGTCGTACGATGGCTCAACCAGCAGCGTTCGTATTCGAAGCAACTAATCCGACACCCGTTTTAATCGGGAGCTCCGACTGGGAGATGTCGCTTCGACACTTCTCTTCAACGTTGGGATCGGCGCGATTATGCGTGAAGCATTCGATGGACGACTCGGAGTCCAGCAGCTTCGTAACTGTCTTAATGTTCGCCGACGATAGCGCTGTCTTCGTCGACACGGATGCCGAAGCAACGGACATCTTATACGACATTTTCCACTTCGCCCCGTCAGACGGATTAAAAATCAATGCGGAAAAGACCAAAATGCTCACAACGGACGGATTGAGGGCAAGTGTACACCTTGATGGATGGATCATATCATTGGCTGAGGAAACGAAAGTGGCATCTCAACGGCCGAAGTCACAGCCACATCGGCCAGGCAACAGTAAGATTCGCTTCACTCGAGTAGTGCATATGGAAACGAACAAATGTTACCATCAAAACGAAAGTACGCCTTTGCCGAACGTTGATTCTTCCGATTCTTCTTTATGGATCAGAAACGTGAACACCGGACGTCAACAAGTTCGAGGCCTTTCAAATGCGATGCTTGAGACCGATTCTCGGTGTCTCATTCCGCGATCGCCTTCGAAACGTGACAGTTAGACAAAGATGCGGTTACCAGACAGTGATCGAAGAAGAATTGCAAACACGTCTATTACGGTGGCTTGGACATGTTTGTCGAATGAATGACAATCGCTTGCCACGTAAACTTTTCTGGCGAGACCGTCCCGGAGCTTGGTGAATCCAGCGATCGGCACCGAAGAAAACTTGGCTAAAGAATATCGAGGCTCGCGAGCGTCGATAAAAATCGTCGAGAATGGAAACGAATAGTGAATGGAGCTCGAGACCCAGCAGCGCCGACAGCAACGTATCCGTTGTGAGGACGTCCCACTCAGACCACCAGCTAACGGATCAAAGAAGAAGAAGAACCAAGTCGAGAGTCTTGTCAGGGCTGGATTTACCAGTAGGCGCACTAGCCCCGGTCTTTGGGACGCACAATGCCAGGGCCGTAAGCGCATTCCCCACTCTCCGCGTCTACACTCCCAATAAACGGTCCGTGCTTGGTTGGAATACGGGCACCGTTCTGTACGCCCACGTCCGCTCTGACTTATTATTTGAATTTCGATGGTGTGGTGTATGTAAATGGTGAACTGGTGAAGTGCAAATTAAATAATTATGAACGGCGCGAATCGCAAAATTGCAAACGGGATTGCGACTGGACATTTTTTTTGGTGTGCGCACAGGCAAACGACGAAATATTTCGGAATTCGTTCCCTGGTAAATATGTTTATCCATACACTAATAGAATATCATCCAATCCTTTAACACGTTTGTGTGGATTTGTACTGTCAAATGAATACCATGTGGAACCTATTAAAGTACTTCCTGAACAGAGGCACCTCGAACTGGATGTGAAACCAAGCTACGTACTTTGGGTCTTATTACTCCTTACTTCTTTGGCAGACCAGGATAGTTCTGCTTTAATCACAATCATATTTATTCTGGAGTTTTGTGAATTCAGGGTGTTATTAAAATTTCCTTATTCAAATCCGATAAGCTTTTCTGATGACGTGATTAGTATATTTAATCCTGCTCAGGCCTCAATATTTACCCAGATACCAACCAAGATAAATTTTCATGAATTGAGTACCCCACAAAAGAAAACAATTGTCCTTAGATATTCTACAAATCCTTAATCTCCTAATCTCACAGAATCCTAACAAAATCCTCAACGTAGGAAAATGATCCTCCTGAAAACGTGTTAACAATCCTAATTCAATTCATCCCGCTTTCCTGCACGAGTGCTTCTTCCCTGCTTCAGTAAATCTCCTCGGAATCCTTGCAGCTACTGTAGAAATGTCATTCAAACAAATTTAGTTCCGAAAACTTCAGTTCTGCAAATGACAAGTTTTTCCACCAAAAAATGGAAACAAACGAAAATTCTTCAATTTAAACTTTTTTTATTTTTTTTTACATTTTAGCCAAATTTTAATTTTTCCCCCGATGCACATGGGGTAGTAAAAATCCCGGAAAACACCGAAAAATCGAGCATGACACTCCCTACGGGGTTGGAAAAGGGAAAATTGTAAATACATACATATATGTATTTGGGTTGGGTTATCATCCCTTAGCGAAGGGTACCAGAAATTAAAAGCACTTCCTCTTGTTTGGGGTGGTTAAGTAACTAGGGTTGGAATTATCTGAGGAGGGTTGTAAACATTTTATAATGTGGTAAAAATAAAATTTCTGGTGCTTTCCTTTGGGGAGGTGGTGGTGTAGAAGACTTTCTGGATTAAAATTTAATAAAATTTAATGACTACCAAATGGGTATGCACTCAGCCAGTATTGGTGCCGCGGTAGAATTCCTGGAAGAGCATGTTGTGAATTGTAAGAGCAGAAGATTTCGTAGGTGAACTAGAGGTTGTTAGGGACGGGGTTCACTCAGTTTGACGTTCGCTAAAGTGAAAATTTATACCTTCAGCGACATTACTAAGAAGATTTGAACTTTATGACAAGGAATAGAATTTAAGGACGTGAAGGAGAACTTTGGTCCTTACGAAATTTCGGTGGAGTTGGAGCTCTCTACCAAGAATGTACATATTCGTAAAAGATGTTGATATTTTATTACAATTATTATCAGCTCTTTCACATTTAATTTAGATGAAAATGTAATAAAATGTTGTTGACGAAAAATATTGGTGACAGACATATGCTCGAAATTTATTACGTAACCTCTTCTAGAAAAGAAAAGGCTGGTGATGAATTGATCCTGATCAATTTTTGTTCACTTTTTACTTTTCACTAAATCTCTCTATAGTCCGGTCAAATTAGACCAAAAAATAGGTATGAGGGTACAGAAATTCACACCAAGCTGAAAATTGGTAGGATTGTTCAAAGCACCGTTATAAATGAAATCTAAAAAGTCCTCATCGATCCGGCACCTGGAACCTGGATTTACTCGGGGTCAAAGGTCACAAAAACGGGTTTCGCGATTTTCAGCAAAACGGTAACTTTTATCATAAAATAGTGTTTACAAAGTTTGTAGATTATGCGATTACCTACAAAAAAGGATCTTATAGGGGAGACTGGGTACGGTTGAAACAATTTAGATTTTATTGTTCGTAGCATCGCTATTACCGAACCATACAGCGATTGAGACATTCTAAATACAAGGGCGTGTTTCTATCTACCAATTTGCAGTATTATTTGAGTGCCCGGTGTTTAGTAATTTGTGTAAAATCAATTTAAAAAAATAAATAAAATTGTATCAACCGTCCACATGCCAGGGGCGGTTGAAACAGTGATTGGGGTCAATTGAAACACATGCAAATCTAGGTAACAGCTTATCGATAAAAATAAAAATTAACAGCATTTATTTTAAAACAAAATTATAACACTTCAAATAGTAAAATTATTAAAAAAAAAATAAAAAACTAAAAAAAATTTCATTGCATTTGCATTGTTAAATATTAATTTTGAGTAATAATATCAATCAGAAATCAGTCGGAATCACAATATTATGGCAAACATAACTAAGATCTCCTTTTGTGCACTCTTCGTGGGCCCACAGTTTGCAACCTGTGCATTGTATCCATTTCTCTCCGGGTCTGCTCTCTGAGTATGGTGTCAAACAAACAAGGCATTTGCACTCCTCCTCTTCTGATGACGATGCATATTGTGTATTGGTTTTCTTCTTGTTTGCGGTATGCCTTTTAGTCTTTTCCCCATACAATCTTTTCTTAACTTGCTTAGCTTTAGTTCCTTCCAATCTGTTTTCATGCTCTTTTTTCATCTTTTCTTTTTCTGGTGTATTAGTATAAATTGTAGACTTCCTGGTTTTCCGCCCTCTGTTTTCCTTGGAGTGGCTTTTGGAAACGGCCGTATTGCTTCCGGCGAAAATACAAGTAGTGTACTAGAAGACGCTAAATTTTCAGGTTGATTTGTCAATGGAAGAATTGGTTGAGCACTTTTTGAGGGTTTTGGTGAAACATGCTGAATTCTAATACTACTGTGATGACTGCGAGCTTTAGCCAAAGTTTCCGGATTTATAATATTTTCCCTTTCAGTTTCTGGGACTGTTGAACTCTGTCCTGCTGCCTGCTGTTGAAAAGTTACATTAAGGCCCCCATACACGGTCAAATTGGATGTACATCGAAGGGCGGATGTACAACCAAAACTATCGATTGTGGGCCGGTCGGCCGATCAAAACTCGTTGCGTTTATGGGTTTGATGAAATTATGGATGTACCGTGTATGGCGGCCTTTAGGATGCTCCATCGAATCTTCTAGTGGTTCGTTCATTGGTATAGGAGGAGACAGTGGTGGCATTATATCTTCGGGTGTGCTAATATTCTGATTAGAAACAGCTTCTGCCTCTGTTGTATTGTCGGGGTTTGGTCTATCTGTTACAAAAGCAGGAGCAAAATCGAGATCGGTAAACAAATGCCGATTATATGGGTAAATTCCAGTTTTGCGGAAGCCGGCTTGAATATTAGATGGTGTAAGAGAAAGTGGTGCAGCCGATGCTACAATCCCTGGAATGTCTTATATTGACATTGCCTTTCCTGGATGGCTTCGCATCCATGCATCACAGGTCGAGTTTATAGCTTTCTTCAAAGGACCGTATGCAGATCGATCAAGCGGTTGAAGCGAATTGCCATTTACTTAAACTTTAATAGAGGTCGCGCCAAAAGAGTTGATTATTTGTGTGCAGCTTTAATCTCCCCAGCTGCGCGATCCGGCATCAACTCTTTTGGCGGGACCTCTAACTTCTACACCGATTATAGTAGAGCAACGTATAGGCTCATCTTTTAGGTAAATGTGTATTAGAAGATATGTAGGTTCAAAGTATGGGCAAACTGCTGAAAAACGACCGATTTAATTTAATGACAATTTCACATTTTCAGAATTAATAACAAACAATAGGTAGGCCATGAAGCTATTGGCAGAAATCTGAATTGGCAAGTGGCAATTCCCAAAATTACCAATTTTCAGCTGTTCCTTTAGTCGGTAGTGAAAACACGTGTTTATTCGTGCTGTTAAGTTTTATAACAAAAATGTCAGAATATTGTTTTATTTGTGCTGAACTTTTAACTGAAAGGGAAGTTGTTACTGTTGAACGTGGTATGAAGACATTAATTAATGCAAGTATCGAAAGAGCAGATGAATTTTCGGAATATCTTAAAAAAATTTGTTGTCTGTAAAGAGGGTTTACGGACGATAGTTTAACGTGACAACGTCATGAGAAAACATTGATGAAATGATTGCATACTTTTATGAATAAAATTGAATCATTTATATTAAATTATCATTATTTTGTATGGATACAAAAAGGAGTGAAATGAAATATTCATTTTGAGTGATAAATTAGCTTTTATTTGCACTAATGAATTCAAATATTTTTATTACTTTAATGAACAGATTATTTACAAGTAACAATGTGTAGTAACAAATTCATTTACAGCTTTTATACATGTCTGATATTTAACTTCTCGCAATCTGTTTTATTCTGTTAAGGATAGGTCGATGATAGGAAAAGTATGAAATGAATGGGAGTGTTTCAAGTGTAATGTGCCTTGAAAAAGTCAAATCGAGGGTTGTTCCTCTCAGCGTTGTTGACTTAGTAACATCTGATGTGCATTCGAGATTGTACATATCCTTCATGAATTTGTGGAATGTATCATCATTTTTCACGTTTGTCTTGAAGTCGCCACAAAGAAGAATTGGTACATTGGTATCAACTTGCATGATCGGATGCACATACTGCCTGTTATGCACGTACGGAAAGAGTGCTTGGTGCAGCAATACACTAATGTTTGAGACACTTGCTCCAGGATGAATATACACTGCGCCAAGTACAATTTTAAACGTTGTATCAGCAGTGAAGCATCTAATTTCAGCCAAGCAGACCTCGCCTGTGTTTCTGATGAGACGAGTTGTGTCCGACAATTCAACGTGGAGAACTTTGGCCGTAGATGTTGATGTTAATTTTCGATAGATTGCCACTCCACCAGCTACGTTTGTATCAGAATCCGATCGATTATTCTGCCTGGTTATACATTCATAATTATTGATTGGAACTGGATCAAAATTGTCACGCATCCACGTTTCAGTCAATACCAAATAATCCGATCTTGGTATCACGGGATCCGTTTCAATATCGGCGAAGTGCGCAGACAAACTCTGAACATTAAGGTTTGTCACTACAGTTTGCCCAGCGTTGTTACGGACATCTCGCGTAGTCTGTGAGTCGTTCCCATCCCGTCCGTGTTTGAAGATAAAAGGCGCATCTTTTTCCGTGATGATGTGCAAGCCGTCTATATTCGTTACCCGACTCAGCGCCACGTACACCACAATAGCATAGCAGTAATAGCACAAGCAGGAACGCAAGGAAACTGTTTTCGTTTGCATTTCACAGTTTTCGTCAGTGTAATGTTCACTATTTTCTTATACACCGACACCCAGTTAGGAGACAGAGTTTTTGGCTTGCTTTGCTTATTGTTGACAATTTGACAAATTTAATTTAATTAAATATTGACAATTTTAATCAAATTTTTAAGATTACTACGATCAAATTTTTAAAATTATTTCGGGATAACGGGACATAACGGGATAATGAGTCATCATTTTTCGTGCATGCAGCCGGCGTTCATCGTTTTAATAGACGTTGTCACGTCAAAAATTAGAAATCTGTGACAATACATCTAAATTGTCGTAAAAATTATACTCGAAAGTGTTCTATTGCTGCAGCTAATAAAAGAAAACGTGAAGAACAAGAAGCCAGTACATCCACAGTAAGTCCTCCTCGTACTAGATTACGTTCCAGATCGACTTTTTGTTTTAAAAAACAATGCCTCTTTTGTGGCCAGGAATTGAATGAAGAGTATGAGAAAAGAAAACCCCCAGATTTTCGCCGTCGAATTAGCCAAGTAAGTACACTTCAATTTAAAGATTCTATTCTGGAGCTAGCTCGGACTCGTGACGATGCCACAGCAAAAGCTGTTCTTGCTCGATTCGAATTTGAATATGATTTAGTTGCTGCGGAAGCTAAATATCATCATGATTGCTATGCTTCTTTCAAGAAACCTTCCACTGGACTTAAAGTCGGTCGTCCTAAAGACGAAGCTACGAGTCGGGCAATGGAGGAAATATTTACTTACATTGAAAATAGCGATGACTGTCAGTTCACTTTAAACGAATTACGGAATATTGGCAAAACTACGACTTTAGATAACAGAACGATTAAGATTATACTAAAACAGAAGTGTGGTGATAAACTTATTATCACTAAGAAATCGGGAGCACCAACATTCATATGCTTCGTAGATAATCATCATGATATTTTGAATCAAGCCTGGTACGAAAACAAAAAAAAGAATAAAAAAGAAGAAAGATTCAGAGTCCTAGACGCAGCTGCAGCTATCATTCGCGAAGATATTCAAACCGCAGTGTTTGATAACTCTAACTACCCTCCACCAGGTCACTAACGGCATTCGCTTTCTTCTTTCTATGTACGGAGCTCCTAAAAAAACTACCTGCTTAGATAAGTATAGATATGCATGTTTCGTTAAAAATACAAAAAGTAAAAAACAAGTACAATTAGCTTGTCTTCCTCCAACCTCAGTTGCTGCTCATCAACATCTTTTTCGGGTATATTACCAAGTTCAAGTGTGGCTTGGTTATCACCTAGACTAGACCCTACAGACTGGGGTTGGAAGTTGGTCAACAATTCATTAGAACCAGTTCAAACTTTACTTACACCTGCGCCGGAAAAACTGCTGAACACAATTTTTTGCAACTGCAAAAAGGGATGCAGTGCTAAATGCGGTTGCAAAAAAGTCGGACTGTTTTGTTCTCTGGCATGTACACATTGTCAAGGCCGGTCGTGCTCTAATATTGAATCACCAACTCAGTGGAGGATCCGTTTGATTCCAACGAGGCGACATGCGATACATCGCTATTAACGCAGTTTACATGCACTCAGTATGAAGATGAAGAAGAACAAGAACAACAAGAAGAAGAACAAGACGAACAAGAGCAAGAATATCAAGAAGAAGAACAAGAAGAAGAATTTGAAAGTTACGACTCGGACGATTAAATTTCACTACTTTTTTTTAACTTAAATCTTTTCAATTTCTGCTAATATCCAATAGTGGAATGGAACTATTTTGCAATAGTTTCAAATTAAACAGGATCACAACTGACCCGTGGAATAGGCCTACTGGGGAAACCACGTTAAAAAAAAACGCGCTAAGTACACTACCTCATAGGTGGCGTGGAAACGTGTGCATGTCATAGGGTTTCACTGCAGACTTCCAGATTTTCCTCACACTTTGAACCTACATATCTTCTAAACGGAGTCACTCACTTTCAAATAAAAGAATACTCACTTTCTTTCAAATAAAAGAATACACATTTACCTAAAAGATGAGCCTAATTACGTTGCTCTACTCTGATCGGTGTAGAAGTTATTAAAGTTTAAGTAAATGGCAATTCGGCCATACAAGTTGCAAGTGAGGGGATATGAGTGCTTTAAATCTTTAAAACGGCGATATCTCTTGAATGACAATTTGTACGGGAAAATGTATAAGATCCTTTTTTGTAGGTAATCGCATAATCTACAAACTTTGTAAACAATATTTTATGATAAAAGTTACCGTTTTGCTGAAAATCGCGAAAAACCCGTTTTTGTGACCTTTGACCCCGAGTAAATCCAGGTTCCAGGTGCCGGATCGATGAGGACTTTTTAGATTTCATTTATAACGGAGCTTTGAACAATCCTACCAATTTTCAGCTTGGTGTGAATTTCTGTACCCTCGGATGTCTAAATTGACTGGACTACTAATAACCTAGACATGCAGATCTTTGTGTATCCACTTTATAACCTACGATTTCCCATAACCAAAAACCATGTTTTGGATATACACGACCAGTGACGGCGGATCGTGTTGGGTCCGGGTGGGTATTCTGACAAACTAGCCCCTTTCGACATTATTATTTGGCAACAACCTTTATTAGAAGGTAGATCACTTCATTGTGAGTCGCAAAATGGGCCCACGGTGTGCAGAACAACATGTCGATCACAATGTATTCCAAAATGACATCGGGGTAGTGCTCGTAGGGCGACCCCTATATGATGCTGAAAACCCGCTAAGGGCAATGGCAAAACGATTTTCGTCGGAAAAGTTGAAAGTACCGACGAAATAAATTCGGTGTGTGCATACATTGAGAGCGACGGCGCCAAAGACATTGCTATTGCTACACGCGCATTTAGGAACACACGGAAATAGCAACACCATCCCATGCCATAGCACTCATGCAGCTTTGACAGGCAACGGCTACGAAATAGCAATTAAATTGATTCGGTCGGTCCGAATTCTATTCGTTTTTGACAGTCGCTGTATACAGCGATTGGTCGGTCGCCCTTAGCATATTTACAAAATCGAATTATGATCGAACGAAGCTATCTAAAGCCTACAAAATTCTATGACCACCCTCCAACGTTGGACGCTTGATGGTAGAAGGCAACGTGTGACTGATACTCAAACTTCTAGTGTCCAATGTGAACCGTCTAATGTTAGTATTTGGATGCGTTCGGGCTTTTGTCGATGCTGGCTCAATCGTTGGAAGCCAACATTCGAATGAAATGTTCACCATATCGTGTAGAGCCGGCTTAAGAGATTAGAAAGCGATTAAAATATGCCCAAATGTTCTCAGGATGTCAGCTGATGTTCTTAGATTGTGTTTGGCTCAGTCATGCTTTAGACAGCGCCAGTGTGGGCAGCAGTGTTTAACAGGTTAACAGCAGAAAATGGATGACCACGTACAGGCAAGCTCCATCAGTGAGTCCTGTGCGTAAAAGGACCATATCTAACGATACGGCGTGAGTGATATAGGGTGCGCCAAAACAATTGGGAATTTTACACGCAGGCAGGGAAATGACAATTCCATATCCATTAACATTTCGTATTTGGATAAAATGCAAGCCCTTGTACATTGTAATTTCATCTTCGAAATTCGTTTATGGGCAAAGACACTCCCCCATAGCATCTGACCACGACAAAAGTCGCAATCAAAGTGATTGAATTGTGATTGATAATCGGGTTTTTAAACGAATGGAGTGGCATGAATCTACTTTCGTGGTGGGGATTTGAGACTCTCACTGCGCATGGCAAAGCGATTTTGAGATTCCCAATTGTTTTGGCACAGGTTATAGCAGTAATGATCCTCATAGAGGTACTGACGAGAAGGCATGCTTTTCTATGATCCAGAACTTATTACCAAATACAGTGCGGTAGCAATGCGAGTCCGTACCGGAATGGAAAGGGAAGTGAGGCAAGTCTGTTAAAAGTCGGTGGACCCACAAACTTGTGCACAACACTAGGAGATGAGTTACGAGGGTGCCTTTTGAAGTGAGTTCCGATCTTAGGCAATTCTTTAATGGAAATGGAGACATGGAGGTTATAGTAAATACCTCCATCATTTCAGGCACGATGACTCTCTCTTGTGCCCGGCATGCCCAGGTATCCAGGATCAGGAGCACGTCTTCTTTTATTATGTGATATTCGGCGAATATAAAGCTGAACTACAACCGATAGTTGAGGTGCCACTGCCACCAAAAACCATCCTAGGAGACATAATCAGGAAATATGATGGATGGGGAAAAGTGGAAGGTATAGCCGGGATGTTGGGGCTGGATGAAGCTGAAGGAAAGATAGAAAGACACTGAAACCATAGAAGCTAGATAAAAGCTCATCCATTGTCGAAACGTTATGCTAAAAAAGCCAGTAATGCGACGAGACTGGAAGACCATGAGGTATTTAAGTGGGTTCGAGTCCTACACAACCGGCAAACAGGAGCCTGTAGCTTTTCACCTTCCAAACAACGAAAAAAAAAAATTGATTGAATTCGGAGTTTTAATAAAATAATATTTAGTAAAATCCAAAGTGCAAAGTTAAATCGGCATATGCTTACAGATCAGTATCAAACAAACCAGTATGTATCATACAAACCAGTAGTGTCGCCTGCGGTTTGCAGTCTGCTGCCTTGTTTGGAATCGTACCTTTACTCTGAAATCCCGGGTGGGTATTTTAGCCACCTGCAAATTTCCGAAAATAATCATAGATCACATAGTTGTGAAACCACAGTATTGAAAGTAACGACGGATTTTCGTTCTGCGCTTGACATTGGTGACATTGCCGTACTGGTCCTTTAGATTTCTCTAAGGCATTTGATCCTGTGGCTCACTCGCTTCTGCTCTCCAAACTTAGACAACTTTTTCTCTTCTGCCATTCGACTCTTCGCCTCATTCGCCATGTTGTATCCTCATTCCTACCTGTGTCCCTTGGAGTTCCGCAAGGCTATATACTTGGTCCTCTTCTCTTTTCGCTGTATGTTAATGGCCTTCCCGCTGTTATCCGTAATTGTTTCTGACTTCATGCTGACGATCTCCAGCTGTATACTATGTAATCCTACACTGATAAAAAAACATTCTTGGCTTAAGACAATTTTTTATGAAGCAAGCAAATCATGTTTTGGATATAACGAAAACAAAATTGTCTTGGGATAAGCAATACTCATAGTCTTGGTTTTATTGTCTTGGATGAAGACAAAAGTTGAATTCTTGGTTTGAGATTCTCATTTTTTTAATTCAAGCAACTCAAGGTAATCAAATAGTGAATGGCCTCAATAAATATTCTCGAATTAAAACTCCCTCGTGTCTTTATTTAATATAAATTTTGTTTTTAATCAAAAATATTTATTGTAGTTTCTTGAGTAAAAAATTAAAAAATCTTTTTTCGAAAAAGACATATCTTGGTCGAAAAATATAAGTATTGAGCGAAGAAATACAATTGCTTGGCTCAAGAATTTCTAGTGTCTTACTCTGACACAGCATTCTCATGTTAAGACTGAAAAATGTTTCTACTCAAGACAACGAAACGAAGACTATGGAATTGCTGGAATCAAGACAATTTTTTTATCAGTGTAACCAGATCGAAAAATGTATTTCTGAATTCAATAGCACATTATCCCGAATTTATTACGATACATTGACGAGTGCTGCCATCTTCACGTTGAGGTAGGAAACTTTTCAGACTATCCACGGATTCCACAAATAAAAATTCATTCAAGAAAATAAATTGTACTTAACCAATAGTTTAATTTCAATTGAAAATAAATTATTATTTATAAAAACCATTATTAAACTTAATGTCTAATTCTTTCTCTTTAATAGCGAGCTCTCTTTCCTTTACTTCCAATTCTTTTTCTTTTATTAAGAGCTTTCTCTTCATTATAACTAATTTCTTTTCTTTCACGCAAAGTTCTCTTTCCTGAAGTTCTATGCTTTTCGAAACTTCTGTTTCTTTCAACTGTAGCAACTGATTTTCATACTCCTTTCTCCATTCAAAAGTCTTCTTCTGTATGTCCAATTTGTCCTCCTCTATTTTTAAGATTTTCTGGTCATATGAGGAAATTTCTGCGGTTGTCACCGAAGGTGTTATTTTCCTCTTCTTACTTATATGGATGGTAGGAACATTATCGCACTGAGAAGTTGCGATTACATTCTGGAAATTGTTGGAACTGGAGAGATCCTGAGCTTCAGTTTTTGGCCCTTGGACGTCCATATCCAACGAGTTTGTCTGCTCCATCGCCAAAGTTGCCGTGTTACTTTGATCCAGGAATCGTGTGTTCTAAAAACGATTGATGATTAGGAAAAACTTAATAATAACTTTATTGTAATACCTCTTCGGCGTTTCCTAATGAAAATAACTCCGGGATGTTTGACGGTGAGAAGGATGCAGGCCCCAAAATGGCCAGCAGCCGTTCCTCAAAGGGCGATAAAGTCTTAGCTTTTTTCAATCCATTAACTCCGTTTCTTTCCACCTTAACTAATATTTCACGCTCCTTAACGTGCAGTCTAAACAAACAATTAAATTTGTTAATGTTATTTTAAATTTTGCAAAAAAACACTTACTTTTGATCCCGCCAGTACTTACGCCACTGATTCGCATCCTTCGTCGCTCCTCCCAAAGAATTTAGTTTTGTACTCAATTCCCGCCATTTTTGGGTTTTTACTTGTAGAGCGTCAGCTGATTCTAATCTGCGATATAAAGCAATATAAAATGGAATTCAGGTGTTTTTATCAAATAATATATACCTGTCGTTGGCGAAATCCAAATTCTCTTCCATGTAATCGAGTAAAAATTCTTTTTGCTCCTCACTCGCCTTTTTGCACTTTTTCACTTCATCCATTTTTCACAACTTTACTCACGCGCGTTTCGACTGGGAATGAATTCTGCCACCGTTGTGCGTGCACGGCTTCTGTCAAAAACACTCACGTCCACGCTGGAAACTTGGGCTCCGAACGTGGGAACCATATTTCAAGTCATCAACCAACGATTAGATTTTCGCCTGAAGGGTCATGCCCAAAACAATGGAAATAGAACTCTCACAGAAAGGGTGCGATCCCTTTCACGCACTTCGCACACGGTCACGTGTGTTTGATTACGAGCAAGTTCAATACGAAACGAACGCACTGTGGCGTGTGCGTATGAAAAATTTCGTGTGCTTGCCAGCGGGCGTTTGAAAATTTCCTTAAACGCACGCGCACGCGAGCGTGCCAGTGCATATGCGAGCTGATTAGAGTGGGGCTTAAATAACAATTTTCGCTCGAGGTAAATCGAGGGGACTATGAGGTGATTTTTGATGAGGACGAATTGCGTAGCAACAATTTAGCCGACAATTATAGCCAAAGCTTCTCAAACTTTCCGGAATTCCGGAGAATTAAGTAAACGCTCGTTGTCATCGGTGGGACCTTAAAATTTCCTAACTGTCCAGCTTCGAGAAGCTATGGTGAACGAGAGTAAGACTCCAGAAGCTTACATGTTCGAAGACGAGGTGGAAACAGAGACAGAAGAGGCACCAGTGGGCTTGGAAGAGCTTTTGTGACATTGATGATGATGAAGGAAGCGCAAGAGCGGTCATCAGCAGAGATGAAGAAGACGATGACGGCTGACATATTCTGCTTTTTTTTTTTTTTTTTTTTTTTTATGTGACAGTGCTAAGCTCAGGAGTCACCCTTTGTACTACTAGTCCGTCATGTCATTTGTCAAGTCATGGTGCAATGTCTAGCAGTAAGCTTAGTACGGGGGAGGGGTTGGGGGTATAGGTTAAGGGTTAAAAGGTACGGGGGGGTATTGAAGAAGGTGGTGATGAACCCTGCGTTTGAACTCTTGGATGTTGTAGGAGCTCGGAAATACTGACTGCGAGAGATTATTCCACAGTCGAGTTGTTCTATTTACAAACGAATTCATATCTTGTTGAGTGCGTGAAAGGGGTAGTTGCAGGTGAAGGGAATGAGACGAGTGGGCTAATCTGGTGTTGCGGGTATAAGATTGCCGTGGAGGCAGGAGAGCGTTTAACTCGGAGGAACAGTCACTATGATAGTAGCGATAAAATTTTGTCAGTGCTGCTACATTCCTACGGTGGCTGAGGGGGTCGATGGTGGAGCAAGCGGTGTCGTCACCAATTAATTTAAGGGCCTTTTTTTGGACCTTATCTAACCATGCTAAGGTGGTTATTGGAGCGCCGCCCCAAACGAGGGAGTTGTATTCGAGAAGAGGCCGAATGTAGGATTTATAAATAACAGCACGGGCCGATGGTTGGAGGAGGAACTTGCACCTCTTGAGAAATCCCAAGCACTGGGATGCTTGTTTGGCGATTTGAAATATGTGATCATTCCAACGCAAGTCTTTGGCTAATGTAACGCCTAAGATGTGTAGGGATGGGTCGGCCTTAAGTTCAATGTCATCCACTGTCAAGGATGGTGAGGTGTTGAACTTCTTTTTTGAGATAAGACAGTACTTGGTTTTGGTGGGGTTGAATTTGACACGATTCTTTTCTCCCCAATTTAGAATTAGTTTGATGTCATTTTTAATAGATTTGGACATTAATTCACGATCATCAAGACAGGATCTGGCACATTTCTGTCTTGTATCGAAGCTGTACGAGTAACGTAGAGTACCGTCGTCAGCGAAGCTGAGAAGTGGGTTGGAGGGGATTGAAAGTAGGTCATTTATAAAGATGAGAAAAAGGGCCGGTGATAAAATTGACCCCTGGGGGACCCCCGCAGAGATGGGGTGAGATTCAGATTTGACGCCATCCAATAATACCTTAATTGAACGGCCGGAAAGGAAACTCTCAACCCACTTATACAGAAGCGAGTCGATTCCAATAGCTTGGAGTTTAGCTAACAAGGCTGAGTGCCATACTCTATCAAAAGCCTTGGAGATATCCAAAGCAACCAAACTAGATTCGCCAGATCCATGCAAACTTCGGCTGAGGTGTTCTGTAAGGCAAACTAAAAGATCTCCAGTGGATCTTTTTTGGCGGAAGCCGTATTGTTTGTCGTTGATAAGTTGGTTGGATTCTAGGTATCCCATAAGCTTTTTGTTAATTATCGTCTCCATGGTTTTGGAGAGAATAGAAGTAATTGCTATTGGGCGGTAGTTGGAGGGATCGCTGGAGTCACCTTTTTTCGGTATTGGCTGAACATGGGCAAGTTTCCAAGAGTCGGGATAAACTCCGGAAGAGTATGATAGGGCAAAAAGTTTGCGCAGAGGTTTAGCCAAAGGTGAGGCGCATTGTTTTAAGACGATAGGGGGTATATTATCGGGTCCAGTGGATTTGTTTACATCGAGCTCCTTAAGGCACCTGTACACCTCGCGAGTCCTGAAGAAAACCCTGTCCATTAGATGAGCGCTGTGCTCGAGAACCGGGGGTAGCATATCAGTTTGAGGTAAAGAAGAATTGGCAGCAAACAGAGATGCTAATAAATCGGCCTTGGATTTTCTGTCTGTTATCACCTTCTCATCGTGGATGAATGAAGGAGTTGTGGATGAAGTGAAATTCTTCTTAATGGAGCTTACCAAGGACCAGAAGTTTTTGCTACCAGAGGTTGCATTAAAGAGTTTACTTCTCAACTTGCTGTCAAATGAATTTTTGACATTCCTGATGGTGACTTTACAGGAATTTCTTAGTTTAATATACTCTACACGGAGCGATTCACTCGGGGAGCTCTTGTAAGCTCGAAAGGCGGCTTCTTTATTTCTGATTGCATTCATACACTCCTGGTTAAACCATCTGTTGGGCCTAGCCTTCACAGATTTAGTAGTATGAGGAATGAACAAATGCATTCCTGCCTGTATGATCCTAGAGATACGGATAGCGGCAGAGTTGACGTTTTTGTTTCGGAAACACAGGTTCCAGTCAGTAGATTGGAAGAAATTAATAAGCCCCAACCAATTGGCCTTCCCATAATGCCATACAGTTCTTTTAACTGGTTTGGGAGGGGTGGGAAATTTGAATGGGAAGCTAGCGCTAACTAGGCAGTGGTCCGAATTGCCGAGAGGTGAATCAACTTCAACGGAATAACGCGCTGGATGAGAAGTTAGAAAAAGGTCAAGGAGATAGGTTCCTTGATCAGCAGCATCAGGGACTCTCGTGGGATGATCCACAATTTGATGCAAATTATTGGTGTCTGCAAAGAGCTCGACGTCCTTGCCAGAAACACTGGTGCCATTTGAGTAAGTCAGCCAGTTTACATTGTGAACATTGAAATCACCCGCAACGATGATTTCACACTCAGGATTGGACGACAAAAATCCCGAGATTTGTTCGGAAATTTTATCAAAAGATAAGGTGGAGGCTTCGTTACTTATGTTAGGACTTCTGTATAGGAAGCAGAAGAATATGACGTGGCTTTGGAAAATGATTTTAATCCAAAGATAATTAAAATCTGAAGTCGCGCTAGAATATATTTTATAATAAGCCACGTCGTCCCTAACATAAATGGCAATACCCCTATGGGGGGAGAGGTTGTGCACTAAAGTGTACCCCGACACCTGGTAATGACTTAAGTCATTATCCGGTGATATTTGGGTTTCACTAAGTGCGAAAATTGGGGGTTTAAAAGTTAGCAGGTGGCACTCAACAAAAGAGGAATTCGCTTGAAATCCACGAATGTTACATAAGTCAATGACAAAGCGTGACTCGTAACGGGACTTCGTTTGCGCGGGCTCAATCGCCACATTCTTGGAGATATTTCCCGGAATTACA
Organism: Thereva unica; assembly: GCA_949987705.1. Lineage (NCBI taxonomy): Eukaryota > Metazoa > Arthropoda > Insecta > Diptera > Therevidae > Thereva > Thereva unica. The sequence continues at coordinate 32,716,082 of OX465281.1, read as the reverse complement.
CTTGTCGCAACCATCAGGGTCAATGAAATTTGTCCTCGTCAAAGTGTTATGCCTTTTGAGACGGGGCAAAATTCATCGACCGACAGATTTTGGGCGCGACACTTCTGCCGTGCAAAGGGCAAAAGACCTATATGCAAAAAGCTCGATTCGAGTAAAACGCGTTCAAAGTTTTTTATGCTTCTTTCCGTAAAATAAGAAAATGTAAATGAATTTTATACAAATTATCTAAACAAATATGACTTAAAAAGTTTTTCTAATGCTATAATATCATATTTTATCCTCCAACACTTTTAAATAAAAAGTTATGAAAGGAGAAATACTTTTGCATTGGGCTGTTTCACACGAGCCGACGGCCAACCAACAGAAATCGTATGAAAACGTCATTTGTAGAGAAGAGGGTGAGAGAGGACGATGGGGAGGGAAGATTTTTCCATTCAACTTTCTCACACGATTTTCGATACGACTTTTTGACAGCTGTGTGGTTGTTGTTGTTTTTTATTCCTTTGGGAAAAGAAAAGAAAGAGAACAGACAAAACAACAACAATAAGCTAAAGCGTTTTGACGTAGAGTTGGTTGGAAAAATTGGCCCGTGTGAAAGCCCATGCGACTTTTCGTCGAGTTTCAAAAGGGAATGGACGATAACAGCCAATTTCTGTTGGTTGGCCGTCGGCTCGTGTGAAACAGCCCATTGCAATTCCTGTACCAGTCTTGTTGCAACCAAAGGAGAAAACGATTATATTCTCATAAATCGGTTCTCCCATGCTCCCTCGTTCCATTTGTTCCAAACAAAAAACATAAATATGCTCTTGAATCATTTGACCATTACGCAGAGCGTGCATTCTTATCTCAAGAAAAAGCTCTATAGTCTTATAGAGTGTTTGCCATTTGTAAATTGAAAATATATTTGATGAATAGAAAACGACAAGAGATTATAAGCTTTTTTTCGCTCTTCTTTCGTCTTCCCAAGACAACGGCCAAAAACCTGGAAATCTCTTGTCGTTTTCTATCCATCAAATATATTTTCAATTTACAAGTGGCAAACACTCTATAAGACTATAGAGCTTTTTCTTGAGATAAGAGTCCACAATTTGTGCAATGGTCAAAAGATTTAAGAGGTCATGGCTGCTTTGTGCGTTTTTTCGGTTTGAAAATAATTCAAACCGACGCATATAAATTAAATGTCCAAAAAGAAAACTTTTTATTAAAAAGTGCTATCAGTCTGAAATTTTTTTTAGGGATAAATATGTATATTTTAAATCAAAAAATCCATACAAAGCCATTTTGACCTATAATGCATATAGGTCTTTTCCCCTTTGCACGGCAGACTTGCAGGGCCGAGAATGGAGTGAGGGTAGGAAGCAAAGGGAACTTACTTGTGCTGTTCGTCGGTCGCTGGTCTGTAGAAGGGTGATGAAGCCTTCGCTTTAGCCTGGCGCGCGATTTTTTTCACTGTTTTTTTTTTTTTTATTTTACAGCAAAATTGGGATTTGAGATGAAAAAGCAGCGGCAGAGCTCTCTGCTACTTTTCTTGTCACGTGACCAGCGTAAGCCAATAGAAACAATTCTCTGCCGACGGCTCGCTGTTCTGCTTTGGAACTGATTTAGCCTTATGGGGCACAGCAGCCAAAATATTACAGTCCATACTTGCAGAACATCGAAACAATGACGGGTTGTTGGTACGGCGATCAGCACATGCAAGAGGTTTATCGACCTCAACTTCGAAATAGACTTCAAACCCCAGAAGAAACTTTATATCGAGAGCCAATATGAATGAGGATATGAGAAGAGAAGGCCTTATAGAGTTGCCGAAAAGCCCTTGGATGTCTCTAGTGGGTCTAGCCAGAAAGAAAGATGGTAACACAAGGCTTTGCGTGGATTATCGGCGGATAAATAATATCACTAAAAAGGATAGCTACCCATTACCTCGTATCGATGACACACCGAATACTTTGTCTGGAGCTCAAGTTTTGGAGTTGTGGAGTTTTCTACCTTGGACCTTAAGAGCGGCTATGGGAAAGTCAACATTCATCCCGAGCACCAAGAAAAACATTCATTCTGTAACGGTCAGTTTTTGCACGGAATCCCTAAATAACTACTTGACTCAAGATCACTGTCGGGAATGAAATTTAGAAGTTGTTCGGAACCAAAAAGTAGGCGGAGAAAAGAAAACAAAAATAGAAAAGGAAAATTTTTGAGTCAGTCAGTTTTTGCAGTCAGTTTCGAAGAGTCGGTTTTTTGCAGTCAGTTTTAGTCAGTCAGTTTTTGGAAGGGAAAAAGAAAATTCTCTTCGCTCGCGTTGCAACAAAAAAATTGTTGTCCGGTAATATTGGTTGTGACGAAATAAATAGTGGCGGCTACCGTGTTAGCTCCCAACCTAATTGCAATCAAGAAACTACCAAGAAATCTTCCAAAAACCAACCAGGACGGGTCGAGAAACCAGCGACAAAGAATCCTGCTTCTCATTTACTGGCGATTCGCAGCGTGCAGACAAAAAGGACTGTCATCGTATGTGTGTTGCCGCCAACTTTACTTTTCATCGAGTTCAGACGTAATTTACGAGTAATTAGTAATCTCTACTGTAATCCTCTCAGCATAATGTCTCAAACCTGTGTAAAATGTGACAATGAGCTGTTCGTGGACAGCTCCGTGGTTTGTGCGGTTTGTAAAGACTCTTATCATAAAAGGTGCGCAACCCTTTCGGATAACGAGTGTAAAGCCTTAAAATCTAATCCCAGCATCAGCTGGAAGTGTCGCCATTGTGTTCACTTTTCACTCAGTGATCTTGTCTCTAAAGTTTCGGAATTGTCTACGGTCATAAATTCTTTGAAGGAGGAAATACTAAATATAAAAGAGTTAATTCCTCCAACTGTGACAAAGGATTTTGGAATCATCAACAGTTGCTGCAGCAAATATAATAAGGAAAGTACAAGGTCAGCGGTATCCATTAAAAGTAAACTCTCTGCTCCTAACGGCCCGCCAAGTTCATCGCCCCGATGTACATACTCATCAACTGTTATGACGTCAAATCCATCTTCGTCATCTTCTGTTCTCATCGCACCAGCAACAGAGGTGACGTCACACGCTCCCACAACAAATCAGTCCGATGTCAACAATGTAGCTCCAGCCTTAATCAATCCTACCGATAACAGCAGCTGGACGGTCGTGAAGAAGAAAAAAAAGAACCGCAATACAAAAAAAATTGTTGGTTGTGATAATTCCTCCGATCTATGTGCTGTCGTAACCCATAAATGGTTCCATGTCTCCCGTCTTAATGTAAAAACGTCTGAAGACGAAATTAAAAAATTTGTTTCTACAAAATTTAGCATACCGGATATGGATATATTATGCAAACGGTTAACAAAAAAGGATGCAGTAATTGAGGAGCTCACATTCGTTTCGTTTAAGCTTGGTATCCCAGCAATGGACGCGAACAAACTTTTAAATGCTTCATCTTGGCCTAGAGGTGTTGCAATTAAACCTTTTATTTTTGGTTTAAAAAACGGGGCGCTCGCCCCAGACACAGCAAAGTCATAAATAATTGCGTAAATCCTGCTAATTTTACTATTTACTATCAAAACATTAGAGGAATGTGTTCGAAAGTGAATGACATATGCTTAAATATTATCGAAGGCGATTATGACATTATTGTGCTCTCTGAAACGTGGCTTACTACTAAGGTATCTTCTTCTGAATTCTTTAATGAATCTTCCTATATTGTTTATAGAAAAGATAGATGTCCGTTAGCCACTGGTCTCTCGAAGGGTGGAGGTGTGCTAATTGCTATAAAGAATGGCTTAAGATCGAGACGAATTACTCTTCCTAATGATGGACCGTTAATAGAACAACTTGGTGTGTCGGTTATTGTTCCTGATATTGGCACATGCTATATTTTTGCCAGCTATATTCCACCTGTTTCTTCTTTTGAAATATATAACTGTCACGCGGAAAACATCTCATTAGTTGGTGATACCTGTGTTATGGAGAATGATATCTGCATCATTATAGGTGATTTTAACTTATCAAATGTCAGATGGTGCGATTTGGATGATGCTACTGGACTCTGCCCGCTAAACGTTCGTCATGATTCTGAATATGCTATTATCGATTCGGCTAGTAGGCTAAACTTAATCCAAATCAATAATTTATTTAATTTCTTAGGTAAAGTTCTTGATCTTATTTTTACTAATAGTGATCTAAAATACTGTCTTATGGAACCTCAAATCCCGTTATGTAAAATTGATTTATATCACAGACCGGTCCTCATTCACATTAATGCTTATATTTTTACTTCTTTTAAGGAAAGGTCATCAAAGCTGAATTATCGCAAGGCTTTATGGATTATCAATCCATAAATGCAGCTCTCGAAACTGTTGACTGGTCAACTTTCCTGGATTGCCAGAGGAGCAGTCTGGACGATGTATATAATGCTTTTTTGTCAATCATTCATGATGCCATCTCGAGATTTGTTCCATTCTGCTCTTCTACAAAACTTAATCATCCGCCCTGGTTTTGTAAGGGCTTATTGCGGTTGAAAAATGCCAAGAATAAAATGCATAGGCGTTACATATTGGGGAGAAGGGATGAAGACTATATTATTTTCTCCAGGTTGAGGAGAGAATATAATTACCTGCATAGATTTCTTTTCAACCAATATATTGAATCAATTGAAGCAAATATTAAAGTGAACGCAAAGGCCTTTTGGTCCTTTCTGGATACCAAGCGCTCTTCACCAACAATACCTCTGGCCATGAATTATAATGACGTGTCATCTGTCAATCTAGAGGAAAGTGTTGAGCTTTTTGCATCTTTTTTCAGCTCTGTCTACAATAGTAATACCAATCACAGCCAACCTGCCTCATTTAGTAATAATTCTCAGATAGACATCTCGGTCTTATCTCTTAGTTTCAACGAAGTACTACAAGGCCTGTGCAATCTGTCTGATGACGTTTTTTACGGGGATGACTTAATTTGTAATCTCCTTCTAAAAAAATGTGCTATAAATCTGGCTCCCCCGTTGATGATCATTTTTAATTACTCTTTAAAACAAGGCAAATTCCTCGATTGTTGGAAATACTCCTTCATCAAACCACTGCATAAATCCGGTGCTCGTGATAACGTTTGTAACTATAGAGGCATTGCCAAACTCTTACCTGTCCCTAAACTATTTGAATCGATTGTAAAGGATGTCATTTACTTTTGTGTTAAGCATACTATTGATGATAGGCAGCATGGTTTTATAAGTGGTAAATCTACTGTCACAAACTTGGTTTTATTTAAAAATCATACCATGAGTATTTTAGAGAATGGTGGTCAGGTAGATGACGGATTTCTCGAAAGCGTTTGATAAAGTAAATCATGATCTTCTTGTGCCTATATTAGAAGCATACGTATGGTTTTCATGGCAGTATGCTGCTATGGTTGGATTCCTATTTGAGAAATCGTAAACAGGCCGTTTTAATACAGTCTACTGTCTCTTCATGTTTCGAGGTGCCTTCTGGGGTTCCCCAAGGAAGCCACTTAGGGCCTCTTTTATTTATCCTATTTGTAAATTCTGTCTCAACTCTTTTTAAGCATGCTTCTGTACTCCTTTATGCTGACGATATGAAAATTTTCGCCCCCATACACTCTGAGTCGGACTGTGCTCTACTTCAGGATGAACTAAATGTTTTTCTTGAATGGTCTAAGGGCATTGATCTGGAGCTAAATAAATCCAAATGTAATGCTTTTTCTTATTTTCGCTCAAAAGACCCTATAATCTACCCTTACTCGCTCGAAGGCTGTATACTTGCTCGTCCGGCGACTATTAGAGATCTTGGAGTTTACTTTGACCACAAGTTGGACTCTACGGTCCACATAGAAGTGGCGTGCAATAAAGCCAATCAAATGCTTGGTTTTATTAAGAGAAACGCTGGCGCTTTCAAGGATCCCTTTACATTAAAGACTCTTTACGTTTCCTTGGTCAGATCGGTTCTTGAATATGCATCCGTTGTATGGTCTCCATATACGAAAGTGTATGAAAATCGAATCGAAGCTGTCCAGAAAAATTTCTCGAGATATGCTTTACGCAAGTTAAATTGGGTTTCGCAGGTTCCAAGTTACAGAGCTAGATGTCAACTTCTTGGACTCCAAACGCTAAAATGCAGACGTATTCTGGCATCTGTTATGTTTGTGCGAGATACTCTTTGTTTTAAAGTTCAGTCTTCTTCTCTTCTCGCTTTGTTCAATATTTATGCACCTGAGACACGCCTTAGATCTAGACCCTTGTTGTTTATACCGACGCACAGAACCATGTATGGGCAGAATGAGCCAGTCTCGAGAGCGGCGTCGTGCTTCAACTATGTTTATGATCATCTTGATCTATCAATGGATAGACCCATTTTTAAAGAAACTGCAAAGTTGCAATTGCAGTCTGATCCTTGCGATGGTTCCGCTTGATTGCTCTTTTGCGAAAACTTAAATTAATCTTAAGTTAATTATAATTCTTTATTTTATATAGAAATCCTTTGTAAAGTTATTGTTCTTTAGTCTGTAAGTTTCATACTGTAGACTGTAAATAAATAAATAAATAAATAAAATGTGTAGCAAGGCGGTCATTGCACATCTAGCGGCAAATTTCGAAGGAGAATAATTGGTGCTATTCTTTTATACATTGGATTTCACATCTGTTGGTCAACTGAGATCGTCGCCTTTTCTCAAGAGAGTACAAGAATTTCATAATATTAACACGGAAGTGATTGGCTGCCGTGTTGATTCACATTTTTGGTCATTTGGCTTGGACTCAAAACACCGCGCAATGTTGGCGGTGTAGGAAAGGTAAATATATCACTATTAAGCGATAATACCCACAGAATATCGAAGGATTACGGAATATATAAGGAAGAAGAGGCACATTCATTGCGGCCACATTTCATTATTGATCATCGAGGTATTTTACGGCAGTGTACTATTAATGATTTACCTGGTGGCAGATCTGGTGGTGAAACTCTGCGCCTGGTGAATACTTTACAAGTTACGGATAGTTATGGTGAAGTCTGTCTAATTGATTGGACTAAGGGCGGTAAGGGAACAAAAACAAACATCTGGGAATGCGGTATATGCACTAGAAATTTTCAACATCAGTATGCATGGATGTGACATTTATCAACGCATTCGAAGGTAAGAAAGGAGAATGACCATCAACGGTACTGGTTTTTCTCATGCATCAAGATAAAAATTATATTACAATTATTTTCTTAACTTTTGAAGTCATTCTGCAATTAGAATGCCAATTTTGTATTGGGGTTATTTTGTAAACGTAATAAGTTATGAAATTGTTTTGATAAAATGAATTACCTACTGCCGGCTATTCTTACGTTAAAGTGTTGCCATAATCAAAATAAGTAAATATATTGACAACTCTGTCTGGAATATATTCAGTGGAAGTGAATACTGAAATTGATGAGGATATTCCTCTGATTTTAGGCCTAAATAATTATTTGTTAAGAGGTAGGATTAAATCCAGGCATGTGAACAGTCATACATATTACACGTATTTATTAATAAGCAGAGACGATGCTGTTTTTTTACAGCTCTCCTTTTTTTGTATTTGTAACTGTTTTAACAGGAAATATAAAGGCAAGGTACTGATTTATTTAAGTCTCTATCCCATCAGATATGCTCATTAATCTGCTCTCCAAACTACGACCTATAAACTTCCCTCTATACACGACGCGACGGATATTTCTATTTTGAGGTTAAGTTACGTTTTCTAAAAAAACTTGGAAATGCGGGTTTTGATTCCAAAATGGCAATTGTAGATGGTTATTTGGTTAATTTATAAACCACCTTAAACAACTTTGGAATTGACGCAACTCTGTACCGTGGTCCATATTGTCGTGGTCATTCTCCTTTTGTTTGTAACGAAGGCGGCAAGGCTTGTTTCAGATATCAGCATTGCGACCACATCGAGCGATTCATTCAATTGAACGACCATCTGTTAGTGAGATTTGTAAGAAGTCATTCAATCGTGTAACAAATTTAATATCACGGCGTAAGACACATGCGACTGTGAAGCGTTTCAGTGCCCATTGTGTGGTAAGGGGTTCCAGCAGAAGGGGAATCTAAGAAATCCCGTTTATATTCCCGAAACCCCCACCATCTTTGCTAATTAACTACCAATCACACCAAAAAAAAATCGTAATTTTTTTGATTGTTAATCATCTTTAATAGAAGTGTTCGTGTGTGAGTTGGTAACTTTGCACGACAGGAAATCCCTTCGGACAGAAGAGAATACTCGAACGGTGCAGGGCTTACCCTTAGCCTATAGGGGAGAAAAAGAAACAAACATACACACCCCACAGATAAAATATTTATGTATGCTTTAATTTACTAATTTAATTGATTAACATTTAACAATTTTAAGTGCAGTTAGAATTACATTATATTAATTATATTTGTTTATATTACATATTATTTATATTTGTTTATACATTTGTTTGCTCCTTATTGGAGATATTTTTTTCTTCTTGTTATTTCCAGGTAGTTTGTTTTCTTTTAAATTGAACCCATTATATGTGATATCGTATGTACAAACGCGACGTAATGGTACCAATGCGACGCGTTTTTCAAAATCTTTCGTCGAACAGAGTTATCTAGGTATAGGTAATTGTAGATTACTGTTTCTTGAATTTGCGAATGTTATATTGTTGTATCTGACAATGATACTAGTTCATTGCCAATGAATATTGAGATTGTTCTTAATTCTTTGTGTTCTTGTGCTGTTGTTGGTACCTGTAATAAACAGGAAAATTAAATGATTATAATGATTAATTCAAGGTGTTAGATTTTTTTTGGAATGGTTGGGGCGGATGATTTTGTTTCTTCTCAGGGTTCGTAGGTGGTGTATTTCCTTGTCAGGTGATGGTTGTCAATACTATCAACTATAATCACATACTCCAAGTCACCAAACAAGCGTACCAATGAGTCGGCTTCCTTAAGAGATGCAAGTTTCTCCTTCATCCAACTGCCTTGGCTACAATCTACAAGTCCTACATTCGGCCACGCCTTGAATACAACTCGTATATCTGGGCGGGCGCCCCTAAAACCACCTTGGCTTGGCTAGACAAGGTGCAAAACCGCGCCATCAAACTCATTGGCGATAGCACCCTTTGCATTGATCCTTTAAGCCACCGTAGGAATGTAGCAGCGCTCAGCAAGTTTACCGCTATTTTCATAGCGACTGCTCCACTGAAATCAAAAACCTCCTGCCTACACGGCAATTTTTCTCCCGCAACACAAGACTAGCCAACCCGGCTCACCCCTTCACCCTGCTGCAGCCCTCCCCTTCACGCACATTACGTTTTAGCAGTTCGTTTATAAATAGAACAACTCGATTGTGGAACTCTCTTCCGCAGTCGGTGTTTCCGAGCTCATATAACATCTCAGAGTTCAAACGCAAGGTTCATCGACATCTACTCATGCACCCTCCAGACCCCTAACCTATCCTATCTCATCTTTCCTTCAGATTAAGCTTACTACTATACATTGCACCATGACTTGTAAGACATGACGGACTAGTACATAGTACAAAGGGTGACTCCTAAGCTTCATCTTGCCCCAAAAAAAAAAAAAAAAAAAAAACTGGCAAAGGAACGGACTACCATGACACGGCTCAGGCGATGCCGAGAGGAGGATTGGAACGGAATATGAAGTTGCATAGTCCCAGGTAAGTGGTGAACCCTAATACGTATAGGCCCGGCCACACACCCCACGACCCCACCCAGCGAGCTAGTGAACTCCGTGTGGCCGGCAGCATATCCCCCTAACAGTAGGATCGGGGAGGATAGGAGTTCCGATTTGTTTTATGTTTGGGATTGCGCTCTTAGTCAGGCTTTTCCGCGCTTCTGGCTGAGGGGGCAATACCTCGCATAAATGGCGCCCAGTATATTGTCGCGCCATTATGCTGCTACAATTCATCCCGAGCACACTCATCCCGAGCACCAAGTCAACATTCATCCCGAGCACCAAGAAAAACAGCCTTCTCTGTAGGAAACGGCATATGGTAGTATACAGTTATGCCATTTGGACTGAGCGCTTTCAAAATCGGAGAGGAATTACTGCTTCACGAGAAGAGAGCAATCATGGGCTCGACTAAGCCTTTCCGGAAGTATAACTATGGACAAAACTTCATTCTTCGAACGGGTCATACATTAAAGCGGTTGATGCAAATCAAAAATCCTGAAGGACAAGTGGCAAGATGGATCGGGAGACTTCAGTCCTACGATTTCAATATAGCCCACAGAAACGGAAGGAACCATAGAAATGCTGACGCACTCCGCAGCGACCATGCGTACCAGAATGCAAACAGTGTAGGCGTATCGATGAAAAGTGTCTTTCTTCTTCTTCTTTGATCCGCTAGCTGCTATCGTTGGTGCTTTAAAAAATACGGTTTCTTGTCTAGTTTTTTCGGTTTCCCGATTCTGGCCAATTCGGCACGTCGACCACCCTCCTCTTTTCACACCCTGGATTTGGGACCAGACGACGGCGGATTTAGGAAAAGTGTCAAAGTAAACATGAACTCAGAGATGCTCAACGCGGCGACCTACATATTTCTCCGATTCTGACATGGAAGGAATACGAGGACAAGCCTGAATGGAAGGACATCGCAGAGAGGAACGAAACCCTGAAAAGCTAATGGGCGCGATGGCATTTATTACACACCGAGGGAGGAAGATTGCAGCGCAACACAAATTCATTCAAAATCAGGAAGTAATCACTGTTGCAGAGAGTCTTGTGACCAATTGGATCTGCATCTGTGTTTTGCATGAGCTTCATTCTGACCAAGGGAGAAACTTCGAATCTCAAATTTTTCAAGAATTATATAAGATACTCAGAGTGAAGAAGACTGGGATGACGACGCCGCTTCATCCCCAGCCCGATGGAATGGTAGAACGACTTAACTGGAAAATGCTGGTGCACCTAAAGAAAGTTGTCAACGAGCACCACCGCGATTGGGACACAAATGGCATATCCGGACATCAGTTCATAATTTCACAGGACAAACCCTTCTAGTGTGATTTTCGAAAGACAACTCAGGCTGCCAAGTGACCTGAAATACCTGAAAACTGGGTAAAGCAACGATTCTACTACCGGTTATACAGGTGAACTTCGTCATCGACTCGCAGATATCCACCAGCTCGCAAGAAAGAATCTTAAGATAAGATGAAAACAAGGTACGACACCTCATCTCAAACTATAGGTGACCTCGTTTGGCTTTCAACCCGGCGACGCGAAGGAAAGGAAAATCTGTGAAACTTCAGCGCTAGTGGAAGGAGCCCTATAAAATAAGTCTTTAATATATTTCTACAACATCTAGAGTATGTCTGTACCGATCAATTAAATAAAATTAATAACACCGTTACTTAACTTCAATAACTTTTATTTAATATTTACAATGTTATCGGCCTGGCAGCAAAGTAAAGACTGACTGAATATATTCGCAAAACAAGGTTTCTAGCTGCTTCCTCTATTTTCGAAATCAATTGCATTTAACGTCATTCTAATCAGTGGCGTAGCGAGGGGGGTGCCGAGGGGGCCATTGCCCCGGGCGGCGTAGATGTTGGGGGCGGCGGCCAAACTGGATCGAGCTAGAGATGCTGCTGGTAACATCAGGCCCTAACCATTGCCACATCCAGCACGATGTCCTGGCTGATGGTGTCTATAGGCCAAACCTAAATGGGAAGGGAAGTGAAGTCATGTGAAGTTAGGTACCATTCCATATAAATGTATGATTGCAAGGACGGCGCTTTCATAAGTGTAAATGGTGCACTTGCACCGGGCGCAATTTCAGAAATTAAGATTTAAAAAAAAATTAAAAAAGTGATCCAATTGTCATATATTACACGAAATGAACCTTCTGTGCGTTTTACCATTGCCTTCTGCAAGGTGTGGCCAATGCAATTTCATTTAGTTCGCTTGATTTTGTCGTCTTTCCTTTCTTGGCTGGCACGGTGCCATAGGTCATGATTTGTAATTCAAATAAGTCGTACTATTATAGATCACTACTTCGGCGAGAAACACCTAGATCGCCTCTGTTCTGAAGTTTTTGAAAGCGGCTTCTATGTCCAGTAAGGCTGTTAAGTGGACTGCTTTGTTATGCAAGACTCTACCGTAGAAACCAATATATGCAGTGCAGTGACCATCTATTATCCTTCGAAATATAAAGGATTGGAGAACGACTTCGTTATGGAGATTCCAGTTTGTAGCATTATTAGTGCTGGAAATAGTTAAGGAAGTGCAGCTTACAATGAAAATCATCGGAGAGCATTAATCAGCATTAGCGGGAGAGTTTTGTGAATTTAAAGCGTAAGTAAACTCAGCACAAAAGCAAGATCGCGAAGCAAATCCTGATTGGACAAAGGCAAGGGCGCGCTTTCATAGGTGCAACTGGTATATTTGTACTGGGCGCAATTTCAAAAAAGTGAAAGAATAATTCCGTGCCTTCATTTAAAATGAGTGTTTGTGTCTTCTTTCATTTTCCTTTACTGCCATAAAAAAATGAACAAAAATGAAGGGGGCGCAATATGTATATGGGCGCAATATGTATATGCACCGGGCGCAAAAAAGCCAAACGCCGGCTTATTATGAGAGTGACCAATATGGATGGTAGTAAGTGGATGTTACTAGTGATGAGCAAAAGTGGTCTTGTTCTTGCAGTCTTGTCTTGTTCTTGCACATTTTGCAAGAACAAGAACAAGAACAAGACTTAGTTATGCTTGCAAGAACAAGAACAAGACTAACTGTGCAAGAACAAGACCCAGAGCAAGATTTCTTGCAAGATTCTTGCAAAAAGTCCACCTAAATTCATTCTATTAAAAACAAAAAACATAAAATTGATTATTATGCTCAAGTAATTATTATAGATATATGTATATGTGTACATATATATTTAGTATGATAATTGTAAAAGCATTTGTACATAAGTACATAATGACTATGCATGTCAACGAGATTCAGAATCAATATTTTTGCATTTCGAAGCAAAATTTTCCGAAAAGATTTAGGTAGATGTTCCACACTGCCTACTCTTTTTTTATCCAATTGGGTGGTCTGTTACTTTAATTCAATTTCTGGTGTTTAGGAAACTAGTCCTTCTTCTGTTAAATCCATACAAAAATGAAGATTCCTCATAGATAAAAATAAAGTTTAAAAAACCGACTTCAGGAAAAAACCAATCCATAAATAATTGTTGGTAATTCTTAACAGCATTAATCGAATCAGAATGGATTTAGAAAGAAGAATCTATAGTATTCAGTAGTTCAAGTAGTTTATTAGAAAAGAAAAAATGCTCTAAAAAAATTCTTTTTTGAGTAACCTCTTTTGCTTTTTGGATGGCAAGGAAACTCGGACTTTTCTCAATGTATGTAATATTTTCAAGGCCTCCACATTGGTTACATCGCATCGTAAGAACGACAGGAGCGTGGGCCAGTTTTTGTATTGCTGCAAAGGGATTTAATAATTTTTTGTGCCCATACACGACATTTCTTCTTTAATGAATCATACTTGAACAACCTAATTTTTTATAATAAGTAATGGGTATAATACTGGTTTACTTTTGCTTCAAAATATTTCCGTTGTAATTTGTTGCTTACACACTTGACAGAAAAATGTCTACGCCTAACTTGTTCCCATATGAATTTTATGTAATTTTTCAGGGGCGCAAACATAATAACGTCACCAAGAGCAGTCGTGAAACTGATTTGTTTAATAAAAAAGCCATGTGGAATTCTCACCTCAAAGGTAGTAAATTTTCGGTGTATACAAACTTTTGACGCTGACTGACTGACGCTTAAAATTATAATAGTTTTAAAATCAATTTTTTGCATTTTGTTGTTTGGATATAATTTTTTTATTAAAGTCTAGTGTCTAGTTATAAAATCAACATACAATACCTACTACATGCGAGAAAATACCTTGGCCTTGCAGTTTTGTCTTGCCTTGTCTTGGTCTTGCACATTTAGTAAGAACAAGAACAAGCCTTAGGTATATTTGCAAGAACAAGAACAAGACTTAGCTATGCTTGCAAGAACAAGAACAAGACAGACTGAACAAGAAGAAGACAAGAACAAGACTAGATTAGTCTTGTCTTGTACTTGCGTTTGCTCATCACTAGATGTTACATCTACTTCAGTGGAAGTTACGTCTACTTTACTTCTGCGTTACTTTTCATTTAAGTTTGGTCTTATATCTGGACTATAAAGTTGATGCATCAAAATTATCCAACCAAACTCTCCTATTTGACGGATTATCAAAAAAGCGTACGCCTGTGATGGAAGACAACCCCTTTTCTATTAGTAAATTATTTGGCGTAATTCTTTCGATTATTTGCAGGGCATAATTTCTCTAGTTGTCCATATTAGAGTTGAGAATGAAACGTCTTATTAATTGGAAATACAGAATGCAGACAAACATATCTATTGAAATTAGGACAGGACAATGACGGTCGAGTCAGCTAACTGAAAATATAAATGAGCATATTGTATGACACTCTCAATGCGCATGGAAACAGCGATTTTAAGATTCCCTTCTTTTATGACGCGGGCTGTAAATGCTGAAGTTTGAGAAGGGCTCCAACAGCTGCCACATTTGTCCTTAAAATCCCCTTTAATAGTATTGGGCTACGATGATGGGAAATAAAACCTCCAGATATTGGACAGAGAATTGTTTAAGCTCCCAGCAAACCACATGTAATGCATAGAACAAAGAAATGCATTCGCCGTACATTACAAGTAAGCTATTTGAAAGCTATCAATCAGCGACTGCTTACAAGTGCCTTACAAATACATTACAAGCAATGTATTAAATTATGTTTGGATTCTGGGGATTCATACTCGTATGAATATATCAAATCAGGCAGTAGCACCGTTATCTTTTCGAGGCACTTTCCGCCGCTAGTAGAAAATTTTTGCTCATTTGTAAGTGTTTGCACCAAGTGCCGTGCGCATTTTATCCAGTATTGTATTTCAACTATAACGGGGTGAGTAAAGTATAATTATGTTTTATACTTTCTTTACCTAAGATTTAATACATATATCAAATTGTGTAAAGATAATCTTTCGAGGCAGATAAATCAAATCGTTTAAAATCAATGCATTTCATCCTAGAGCATCCTTAATGCTATACAATACATTTTGTTAGCTTTATGAAATGTCTTTTGTAATGCATTTGCAACATTTATAAAATGTATTTGTAATTTATAATGTATGCATTACATATTTCTATATGAAATATATTGTTAATGCATTACAAGCAATGCATTTCATCCTAGGACATGCCTAATGTTTTTTAATGCATTCCGTATTACTTACAAAATGCTTTCTGTAATGCATTTCATTCATTTCTGAAATGTATTGTGAATTCATTTTGTATGCATTCGTGGTTTACTGGGCTTAAGCTCGGTCGTCTACGAGGCTTTCTATCTAAAGACAGACTGAAATAAATTACAGAGAGAAATTACTGATTCAAGCTCTCTGGGTTTGTTAAAGTTTATAATTCAGCCCAACCTTGAAGCACGGATATAGCCTGCGCCAAAACAATTGGAAATCTCAAAATCGATTTTTTTGATGCGCAGTGAAAGCCTCAAATCTTCTCCACGAAAGTAGCTTCGAAAAGAAAAGTGCACCTCGTCATTCCGTTCGTTTAAAACCCCAAATCACCCGCTCATTTATATTTTCAATCAAAAATTCAATCCGTCTCACTACGACTCTTGTCCTGGTCAGATGCTATGGTGGAGTGTTGTTCCCGGTAAACGAGTTTCAAAAGGGAAATTAAAATGCATATGCGCTTGAGTTTTATCCATACACGGAATGTTAATGTATGTGGGAGTTGTCATTGATTCGCCTGCGCGAATCCCATTTATTTTGGCGCGCACTATACCGAACATTCATTAGTTACATATGATTCATTGCGTTTACATGATGCCTTGAATTCTTGGATTGAAAATTACTTGAAATTCAAGTTGGGTTTTGATTCATTGATTAAAAGAATCAATTCGAAAGTAGGGGGCAGCAAATTTATGGTTCGCCCCCTGGTGGCACAAATCCACGCTACGCCACTGATTCTAATATTCTAGTGTACGCCACAGTACTCCCCCTCTGTGAAAAGCTACCATTTATATTGTAAAAAATAAAAATTCATTTCTTTTAAATATCATTTGGTTATAGTTCAATTCAAAACTTAATTTAATTATATTCAATTCTTTTTACTTAAATACATATATTATGTTAAAGGAGAAAAGATACTTTTCTTTGTGTTTTTGAACGCGTAAGTTTTTCTGTGCCTTCCGAATTCAATATGTGTGCGGGTTTGAGTCTATCTATTGTTATATTATGTTCCTTGCCATTGATCAATATGGTATAAAATTTGTCATATCGTTTTGCTATTTGATACGAGCCTTTATATGGGCGACTAAGACTCTTCCTATTGGTTTCTTCTCTGACCAGGACGTGCGAACAAGATTTGAGATCTTTTGGCACGAAAATGTAATTTTGTTTTCGAACTCGCTTAGCTTGAGGTCTTAGTTGAGCTAAATTATCTTTTATTTCTTGCGCGATGCTGGAGGTTAAAACTGTTTCGTTCGACTTTTCTCGGATAACTAGTTCTGTTGGTAGACGTAGTGCCTCACCGTATAGAAGTTGTGAAGGAGATACGTTCACGTTAACGACCTAGGCGATTATTCTAGGGGTGGCCACAAACCAGATGATAAATTTGCACGAAATGAGTTAATTATAGCCCAATGTTAGAATATATTGTTTATTTATGTGTTTTGAGGAGTTTGTGACGTCAAGGATAGTATGACGCATGTGCGCGTCGCCGGTTTATGGAACAAAATTGTGTTGTATAAACCGCAGGACGCAAATATGCGTCACTATAAAAAAAAGTTAAAAAGGTTGTAGCAATTATTTTATATATTTTAATATAAACTTTAAAAATTAACAGTTCATTCAATAGTAACAAAAAAAATATAAAAATAGATTAAAAAAACACTGAAAAATTAAATAATTTCAAAAAAAAAGACAAAAAACAAAATAAAAATGATGGTAATGGTTGAATGGCAGAAACTGTAATAAATGAATTACATAGAAAATGAAGACGCATATATGCGTCCTCGGTTTATGGCGAAAACCGCAGGACGCATATGTGCGTCCTGTGGTCGTCAACGTGTTAAAGTCTTCGATTAAAGCAGTGCGTATTCCTAACAAAATCCAAGGAAGGTGATGATACCAGTTTTTGTTATCGTCATATGCTTTAATGGCATCTTTCAATTGTCTATGTAATCTCTCTACTAAACCATTTGCTTGGGGGTGGTATGTAGTAGTTCGTATTCGGTTGATCCCCAAAATACCTAATATTTCCTTAAATAGACGGGATTCAAACTGTGCCCCTTGATCGGTTGTTAGTGTTCTAGGGGTACCGTATCTAGAGACCCATTCGCGTATGAAAACTGAGGCTATGGTGGAGGTGTTTATATTTTTAATGGGAATCGCTTCTGGCCAAAAAGAAAAACGATCTTAAAAAGTTAAAAGATATGAATGACCGTTTGATTGTGGCAGTGGCCCTACAATGTCCATGTGGACGTGCTCGAAGCGGCCTTTGGGGATTTTGAAAGTGCCAAATTCGGATTTAGTGTGTTTGGTTATTTTGGATTTTTGGCATTCCAAACATGTTTTTGCCCATCTTGTACAATCTTTGTTAATGGATGGCCAAAAGTATTTTTGGGTGATTAGCTTTCGCGTGCCTCTAATGCTGGGATGTGACAGATTGTGCACCGAATCAAAGACTGTTCGCCGCAATATTTCAGGTACATATGGTCGGTTAATGCCCGTAGATGTTTCACACCATACGTCTATGTCATTTATTGGAATGTGTTCCTTAACGAGAGAAAATGATTTATCTTGAACTGATAAAAGTTGCTGAAGTTCATCGTCTTTGCTTTGAGTCGCGGCTAGGGAGTTAAGATCGAGTTTTGAGAAATTTATTAAGTCCAAGTGTGATCTAGACAAGGTATCAGCGACAATATTCTCACTACCTTTTATATATCGTATGTCTGTGGTAAATTGCGCAATGTATTCGAGATGGCGATTTTGTCTGGGTGATTTTTCCGTTTTGGAACAAATTGCCATCGTGAGGGGCTTATGATCCGTAAAAATTGTGAATTCTTTGCCCTCCACAAAGTAGCGGAAATGTTTGATGGATTTGAAAACCGCGAGCAATTCCCGATCAAAAGTGGAATACTTTTGCTCTGCTTGTGATAATCGTTTCGAAAAGAAACCAAGAGGTTCCCAGCGGTCTCCAGTCAGTTGTTGTAGAGCTCCACCTAACGCATCATTGGATGCATCTACCATTATGCAAAGCTTCGCGTCTGATCTGGAATGTGCCAGCAGCGTGCGCTTCTGCAAGATATGTTTGACGTCTCGAAAAGCTTTGTCACCGTTATCTGTCCAGACTATTTTCGAGTTCTTTTTATCTTGGCCTCGATTCTTTTTGAGAAGGTCGTACAGCCCCTGCGCTACATGAGCTATGTGAGGGACGAATCTATTGTAGTAATTGACCATTCCCAAGAATCGTTGGAGTTTCTTGATCGAGTCGGGAATCGGAAACTCTGCGATGGCTTTGACTCTCTCTGTGGATGGTGCAATTCCCTCATTCGTTATGGTGTAACCTAGAAAATTTATTTCGGAAACGCCTAGTGTGCATTTCGTAGGATTTACGCTCATTCCGTTTTCACTAAGGATGGAGAAAAAGGTTCTTAGATGTTTCTTGTGTTCGTCGATTGATTTACTTGCGATTAAAATATCATCAACGTATACAAATAAGAAATCGTGGTTGCCCACGATACTGTTCATAAAGCGTTGAAAAGATTGTGCGCCGTTTTTGACCCCGAAGGGCATCCGAAGGAACTCGTATAGACCGAAAGGGGTAATTACAGCTGTCTTGTAGATGTCTTCTGGTGCTACGGGGATCTGATTATAAGCGCGTACTAAATCGATCTTTGAAAAAATGATGCATCCAGCTAAATTGTTTGAGCAATCTTGCAGGTTCGGTAATGGGTATTTGTCTGGAATTGTCACGGCATTAAGTTGTCTGTAATCACCGCAGGGTCTCCAATCGTTCGATCCTTTTTTAGGTACCAAGTGCAAGGGCGAAGCTACTGGTGATGACGAGGGTCTGCAAATTCCGAGTTGGATCATTTGTTGGAACTCGTCCTTTGCGAATTTAAGCTTGGCCGGGTGTAGTCTTCTAGCGCGAGAGCAAGGCAATGAAACATTCGTTATTATGCGATGAACTACATCATAAAAAAAAGCGGAAAACGCGGCAAACACAGGCAACAGTAAGGTGCTGTACCAAATCACTAAACAGCTCTCGGGAAAGCACTCTACTAAAAAGCATGCCGTTAAGAGTGCGGATGGAAGGCTGCTGTGCAGCGACGAGGAGCAACTTCAAAGATGGAGAGATTACTTCTTCGCCGCCCTGAATGGCACACTTACACAGGAACCTCAGGAAAACAACAACAATGCACAGCCAATAAGAATCGCCACTCGGGCCCCATCCAAGACGGAAATAGTAACCGCAATTCATGCGATGGCCAATGGTAAAGCAGCAGGAAAAGATGGCATACCGCCCGAATTGTTGAAAGCCGACTCAAGCCTCATAGCAGATGCGCTTCAGCCAATACTAGAAATAGCATGGAACACCTGTACCTTTCCGGAGGATTGGACGGAAGGTATCATAGTCAAAATACCAAAAAAGGGGGACCTAACAATATGCGACAACTGGAGAGGTATCTGTTTACTATCTACAGTGGGCAAAATTTTGTCCCATATATTAAACAATTTGGCAACAGAAAGTAGTCCAGCAGGCTTAAGGCTAAATCCGACTAAAACTAAAGAAATGCGGATAAATGCAAACACCATTGAACGAACAGCGCTGAATAACCGTGACGTGGAACTGGTAAATAAATTCTGCTACCTCGGTAGCATTATTACCGAAAATGGTGGGGCAGAAGAAGACGTCAGTTCCAGAATAAATAAAGCACGAGGCGCATATGCATGCTTGCTCCGCATATGGAGATCAACGGAGATCTCAACCAACACCAAATTGCGGCTGTTCAACTCCAACGTTAAGGCAGTTCTTTTATACGGTTGCGAAACATGGAAAGTCACCCAATTCATCACAGGGCGCCTACAAGTCTTCATCAACAGATGCCTTCGTCGTATCCTAAAAATCCGTTGGCAAGATAGAATTTCAAACGAAGAACTATGGCGCCGTGCCGGCCAAGAAAGGATAGACGACCAAATCAGGCGAAGGAAATGGAATTGGGTTGGCCACACCTTCTTTTTTTTTTTTATGTGAAAGACTAGAGTCTCAGGAAAGGCCCTTTATACTGTCGACAATCTATTTTCTTCGTATAGAGTGCAATGCCGAACAGCAGCTCTAGTCGGGGAAGGAAGGAACTGCCACAACCTAACCCGCGATATTTTTTAGTCCACCTACTTCCAACCATTACTATTGCGACTTTGACATCGGGGCATCGAGAAACAACTCGCTGGAGTGTTATGCCTCCTGAAACGAGTAGAATCTCATCAACCAACCGATGACATGCGCTTTGGTGGAGCGGGGAAGGGCGAAGGAAGGTTATGACGCGAAAACGAAAATCTAGCCAAACAGGCCCTTGACTGGAATCCGCAAGGTTCCCGTCGAGTAGGAAGACCTAGAACAACGTGGAGGAGAACCCTACTAGAAGAAGCCGCAACAACTGGGAGATCCTGGTCGGAGCTAAGAGCTGTCGCGCAAAACAGAGTCCGCTGGAAGGCAACTGTTTCCGCCCTATGTCCCATGAGGGATTAAAGGAGTTTAAAGAAGAAAGAAGAAGAAGAACTACATTATGTTTGATTGGAGTTGTGAAATCAATAGGAGTTTTCAAAGAAGGAAATTGGTCTAAAATTGCACCGAACTCGCTAAGAATAGAATAAAGTCGAGGCGAAGCGGAATCTACTCGTTTGGAAAAACATTTTACGGAAAGTAATGTTTGTTTGTCGATCAGCCTCCTTGCTCGTAGGTCAACTAGTAGGTTAAATTTGTATAAAAAATCAGCTCCAATAATAGGGAAGTCAATCGAGGCAATGACGAAGGTGTAATCAAACGATCGTCTTAAGTTTAGGTCTACTGAGAGTCTTTTGAGTCCGTAAGTCGAAATATTAGCTCCGTTTGCTGCTATAATGATTAATTCGGATTTGTCTTTAATTTTGGGGTAATATTTTTTGGGTATCACGGAAATTTCGGCGCCTGTGTCTATGAGAAAATTCATTTTAGTTTTTTTATCGTGAATAAAAAGGCGGCGCGGGACGTTTGCCAGCCTCGGTGCCGCTTGCGAGGTGGTTAATATTAATTTTTTGGATTGGTGGTAAAAGAATTTTCAGAATTTTGGGAGCAAGGTGTTGTGCACTTCTTAGCCATTGGGCCGAAACGTCTGTGGTACCAACACTTTGCATTGCCATTGTGTGAGTCCTCTCGGCTTTTAGCCTTGGATCTGGATGGGGTTCGACTGCGACAGAATGTTGATCTTCGTTCATGGGTGGCTTCCAGACGTTTAATGCGCTCTGTTAATTTTCGAATTTCTTGATCAACAGAGTAGTCACCGAAAGAGCGAGAAGGTTTAATGGCAGAGACATTTGCTTTTCCCGAAGAATCATATATCTTATCTGCGATCTGAAATACTTCCTCGCGCGAGTGGGCGTCTTCAATTGCGATTATGCAAGATTGTATTGATGATGGTAATTTATTTAACCATAATTTATTTAAAAGGGAAGGGTTGACAAGACTATTACCTCCTGCTAAAGATTCCATTTGTCTATATAGTTCTGATGGCTTTTGATCTCCAAGCTCCACTTTGTTGAGAAGAGTATCTAGCCTTCTTTCTTCTGAGTCCCTACTTCGTTCCAAAAGAGCTTTTTTGAGGTTTTCGTATCTGTTTGTAAGTGGGGGGCTAATTAATATGTCCGCAACCATTTCCATGGTTTCTGCGGAGAGTGATGAAACTAAATAATCATATTTCGTGTACGAAGTTGTGATATTTTTGATGCGAAATTGGGTTTCAATTTGAATAAACCACAAATCAGGACGGTTATTCCAAAAAGGTGGTATTTTTATTGAAACCAAGACTGACGTTGCTAATGCATCACCAGAATTAGGCACCTCCTGTGGGTGAGATTCGCTTTTCTCACCAAGGGCATTACTTTGTGATGATGCATTCTCGGAAGAGTCTTCGTCGTTACGCATAATATGGCTCAATGTTTTAGATTATAAACGTTTTATAAATTTTACAGCTAAGTACAATTGAATTCGGAACTCACCTGGTTTGCTTTGCATGCAATATTTATACGAGTGTCAAACTGTACTTAGTATTACTTGTGTAGTTCACAGAGTGAGGCTGTTCGTACTTACAAGTTGAAAAAAACGAAAACTTTAAATAATTGTATAATTCCTTAAAAGAAAAGAAATGAAAGTGAAAAGAGCAACATTAAATAATACAAACAAAATACTATTGCCGGTGCCACCTATTTAATGATAAAAATTATTATTATTTTTTTTTTTTTTGATTTTGCTGTTCTATGTCTGCTTATTGTTCTTGAAAACTTGGAGATGTCTGGTGTTCTTGAATTGATCGACTGTTGTCCTTTGTTCTGATTATCCCGTAAATTTGTGCTGCTGCCGTCACTGCACTGGTGCATGGAAATTCCAGTGTTGTATGTACTGCAAGTTGTATTAATGGTGAATGCATGTATTGGGTGAAATCGTTTTCCGGTTATCCCTAGAGGTCAACGGAAGGTTTTGTGTTGCCGCTGTAGTTAATATGCGGAGCATTATAGAAACGTGTATGATTCGAAGCTCCTTTCATTCCATTCTGTTTTTGAGATCATATTCGCAATTGTATGATGAATATTGCCCTTATAATTGATATGCTGTCGCCGGTGCGCCTATCTAATTGATCACACAAAGTTGCTTTGTACGAACACGTGATGGGAATGTGGTTTTTCACTACACTATGTGTTTTAATTCTTAAAGAATTTTTTTGTCTTTATTTGAAGATTATTGTAATATTTCTTTCGTCGGGGTCACCAATTTGTACCGATGAATTAAATAAAATTAATAACACCGTTACTTAACTTCAATAACTTTTATTTAATATTTACAATGTTATCGGCCCGGCAGCAAAGTAAAGACTGACTGAATATATTCGCAAAACAAGGTTTCAAGCTGCTTCTTCTATTTTCGAAATCAATTGCATTTAACGTCATTCTAATATGGGTATTCTAGTGTACGCCACAATGTCATCGTTACTATTAGCTATAGTACCATCCTCGCTTTTTATCATGGTGCACGTATGATTGGATCTCTTTTTTATCATGTTTATCTTTGTAGAAACTCCTAGCTTTGTTTTATTGTACTTATTCTATTTCACGTTTTTTTTTCTTAATAACTTTTTCATTTCATTATTGTTAAGTAAGCCTGTCTTGCCTACTTTTTATATCAATACCTCTCTTACTACGACTACTACTACTAGTTCTTTTGTTATTATGTGTACTTAATTTCTGTAACTTTTACTTTTAGCAAGTTCTACATTAAGTTCAGATCAGTTTCTGTTTCCTAACTCCTTGTTATTTCCTCTAAATTTCCTATTTCCTGTGATTTTACATCGTTTCTGCAATGTTTTGTCGCTAGTTTTTTCATGCTCATCTCCCCAAAAACTATATATAGTGGTCGGTGCCCACATACGCTCCTCGGTAACTCCTTACTCCCAGCATACTACATACTTGGTCAATTTGGGTATTGTATCTGCGATCCTCCGCGGTCCATCTTAGTTTTTGTAGTCCAACGATGAGTATCCTATATCTTCTAAGCTCATCTATCATTTCTGTCATAACTACGGGTCTATATAATGTCCTGCCTTTGGACGCTTCGAATTTTTTCATCGTAGTTCCTTAAATCAGTCATCAGCGGAATAGGGGGAATAACATGTAGCATAACATCAACGTGCCGTAACTATTTCGGACTGATGGAAGTGCGATCATAACCTCCTAGCGGTGGCCACTGGTAACTATTCTATGAGAGAGGATAGGCTAATATGATCGGGCTAGTCCCTTCCAAGTAAGGTTGGCGTGAGGCTAATAACCTCACCCGTAAAAAACAATTATTACGGAACGAGCAACATGCCTCGGATACTGGAATAAACGACGACGACCACGGCAACGAAAAAGGCAAAACGATTTACGAATTTTTTCATGGAATGTTCGAACTCTGTACAGAACTCGAGCTTCAAAACATCTGGCCGATGTCAAAGTATAAAGCTGACATTACCGCCATTCAGGAGATGAGATGGACAGGGAATGGTGTTTTTCAAAAACCTGAGTATGACGTATATTACAGCTGTCATACAAAGCACCATGTTCTAGGAGTAGGTTTAATGGTTAGCAAAAGAATGAAGCCTACCATTATCGGCTTTAAAGCAATAAACGAAAGGCTATGCTCCCTTCGTGTGCGAGGTAACTTTAAGAACATCAGCCTCATAAACGTTCACGCACCTACAGAAGAGTCCCCGGATGATGATAAAGAAGAATTCTTCGAATTAGTTGAACGGGAACTTAATGCCTGCCCCAGGTATGATGTAAAAATCATACTGGTAGATCTGAACGCCAAAGTAGGCCGGGAGCCCATATACAGGCAATATGTCGGCAACCACAGCTTGCATGAAAACACTAATGACAATAGACAGCGAGTTGTAGAGATGGCAGCAAGTAAGAACTTGGTAGTTGCAAGTACTAGATTTGCGCGTAAAATCCATAAAGTCACCTGGGTATCTCCTAATGGAGCCACTCGCAACCAAATAGCTCATGTGTTGATAGACCGCCGCCACCTTTCGGGTCTGATGACGGTACGAACGTACCGAGGTGCCAACTTCGACTCGGATCACTATCTTGTTGGTATGGTGCTCCGAGAGCGCATTACAACGCTGAAAAGCTTTGTATCCGCTGATCACGCTCGAATCAACACAGCAGCACTACGCAATGAAATGGCCAGAAACAGCTACGGTCATGCATTAGAACTCGCCCTAAGTCCTGGGGATGAGATGCCGGGCGTCGACGAGAACTGGACCCGCCTTAAAAATACTGTCATTAGCACTGCTGATTCCATCTTAGGCAGAAGTCGTAAAGATCGGAACGACTGGTTCGATAATGAATGCAAGCTGGCAACTGAACGTAAGAATGCTGCGTACCGAGCCATGCAGCAGTCTCAGAGAACACGGGCACGCGAAGAGAGCTATAAAGAGCTCAGAAAAGAAGAAAAGAGAATTCACAGACGAAAAAAGGAAGCCTGGGAAAAAATCTCGTCTGTGAGCTGGAACAGTACAGAGAACGACGGCCGCACCAGGCGCGGGAGTTCTACCAAAGAGTCCGCAGTATGACGCAATTCACACCACGTTGCACATACTGCAAGGACAAAGAAGGGAATCTGATCACCGATCCTAAAGGCATCTTGGAGCGATGGGAAGAGCACTTTCATGAATTGCTAAATGGCGAGCTAACTGAGGATTCGGCGGCTCCACCAATATCTGATGACAATGCTATGCTGCCGCCACCAAGCATAGAAGAATTTAGCAGAGCCATCAGCCGGCTCAAAAACAACAAGGAAACATCATAGGCCATTACCAGTGTGGCTTCAGTCCAGGCAAATCAACGACTGATCAGATTTTCACCTTGAGGCAGGCTATGGAAAAATGTCTAGAGTTTCAAAACTCAATTCAACACCTCTTCATAGACTTTAAAGCCGCCTATGATAGCATAGCCAGGGTAGAACTCTACAAAGCCATGAGAGAATTCGGCATCCCCAACAAACTGACAAGACTATGTAGGTTGACCATGATCAATGTGTCAAGCCAAGTAAAGGTATCCGGAACACTGTCCAGACCAATCAACATCTATAATGGACTCCGACAAGGGGACGGTCTGGCCTGCCTCCTTTTCAACCTGGCGTTGGAAAAAGTGATCCGAGATTCGGGCGTGACATCAAGGGGTACAATCCTCCACAAGTCCACCCAATTACTGGCTTACGCAGACGACATTGACATCATTGGAAGAACAACAACAGCTGTACAAGAAGCTTTCACTCAGATTGAGCAACCGGCAGGAAATCTGGGACTGCACATTAACCAAGGCAAAACAAAGTACATGGTGGCCTCGTCTGGAAGAACACCTAACATTGGTCCCACAATCAAGGTAGCGGAACACGAGTGTGACGTGGCAAAATCATTTACCTACCTTGGGTCAATAGTAGCAGCCGACAATAGCATGGAACCAGAAATACGCGCACGACTGCTAAAAGCCAACAAAGCCTACTATAGTCTGTCAAGGCTCTTCAAATCCAAATATCTAACCATAACGTCTAAACTTTTACTATATAAGACGATGGTCTTACCCGTTCTCACATATGCATCCGAAACGTGGGTGCTTAGCAAAAAGCACTCAAACCTCTGGGGCGTGTTTGAGAGGAAAATACTTCGGAGGATTGTTGGCCCCGTATGTGAGGAAGGACGATTCCGGAGACTCTGCAATGACGAGATCTACGAGCGCTATCGCGACATAGATGCTGTGAAAAAAATAAAGCTCGGTAGGCTCCGGTGGGCAGGGCATCTAGCTCGTATTGTAACGGTCGGAATTATTAGTTATTTGGGTGGGGAAATTTAGTTGGGAAATCACCTTGTAGGCAATGGGAAATTTATTGTAATTCACTTTTGAGGAAAAGGAAAAATTTAAAAAGAGGTAGGCGAGAACAAAAAAATAATTGAGTTAGTCAGGAAAAAAAGAAAAATTTGAGAGTTCAGCTAGTGTGAGTCAGCTCGTAGAGTTTGTTTGGAATGATTTGCTAATATTTTTGCAATCAGTCAGGAGATTCAGTTTTTTTTCAATCGGTTTTTTTTGCAATTGGTTTATTTGCATGACGGAGTAAATAGTGGCGGCTACCGTGTTCGCTCCCAACCTGATGGTAATCAAGAAGCTACCAAGAAGTCTTCCAAAAAACCAACCAGAAGGGGGTAACACCTCGCATAAGTGGCGCCCACTATTTAGATCGCGCCATTATGCTGTTACAGTATGAGTGAAGATGAGCCTGCTCGGAAAGTTCTCTGCGGTAAGACCTATGGGGTGCGACAGCGAGGGAGGCCCAACCTTCGCTGGAAGGATGGCGTGGACCAGGACGCTCAGAGTTTAGGGATGCCAAACTGGATGACATCGGCTCAGAATCGGGACCGGTGGAAAGAACAGTTGCGCGAGGCCAGGACCGGATCCCGGTTGTAGAGCCGTTAAAGAAGAAGAAGAAGTTCCTTAAATCATTACTTCACCCTCTTACTTTTACTCCACCTTTTCCCCATCTCACCGACATCTCCCCAAGAAACAATGGTGACCCGTGCAATACATAAAATCCTATCAACAGTAGACAAAAAAATCCTCCATTCATTTTATTTATCAAATTTTAAATTTAGATTTTTTTTTCTCAAAAAAGAGAAAAATTTTAATTCGTAAATGGAATAATTTCGCAAGTCTACGCGTGTCCTTGAATGGCTCAGCGTCGGCGGAGGAGTAAATAAGGGGCAGGAGCAATTTGCTCAAATATTTACTGAGGTAAATCCTTAAAGACGCTGTGTTACCTTCGTGCAGAATGTTGTAATTTTGTCTTTGATGCTCCCAGTGAATAGGAATTAGTTATTCTCCAGCTAGTCGTTAAGGCATCGTCCTCCAAATTCCAGCGTTTTGGTATAAATAAAATCGACAATGGCAGCGCTCCTGCCAGAAATGAATTTTCGTAGCTTTAAATTGTTTATGGATTTATTCTGTGTATTCACAAGAAAAAATTACAAATGGGATGTAATTTGGCATTCATTTCCGTTTATTTTATGGTAGATTAAGTTTTAAAGGTAGGGCTTTAATTTTCGTGACAAATTTGTTCATTGTTCTTCATTAATTACCCCGAGCTCGATTAGTAATATTAGTGTTACATTTAATTTGCTCAATTTAGAAAATGAATTAGAAGTGGCTCAAATAAGATCTACCAACTTTCTTCAGATCTACTTTATGATTTGACAAAATAGAGAGCTTAAAAAACACTTTTAGTAGTTCCGACGCATCAAGATATCTCGCCTACGCTGGATAGGATATGTAATGAGAATGCCCGAAGAAGTGCCCCCAAAAATCCTTTCCTCCAAACGCCAGAAGGAAGAAGGTCACAAGACCTAGGAAGAGATATAAAGACGACATCAAAATGAATCACCAACTAGAAGAGAGAGGCACAGGACCGAGACCGAAGAAAATTCTTGAGGAGGCCAAGGCTTACAGAGAGGGCTGCAGCGCCAATGATGATGATAAGTAGTTCCGACGGGTCTAGTATAGAGTGAAATGTCAGAAAACATGCTCTGGACGGACAACATCAATAAGAATGGAGGAATATGTAACTTCTTAACGAGGTTTTATTCTACCGTTTCCCATAAGATGCTATCCCAACTTGAGTATAACCTTGGTGATTTAACACAAGCTTTGTTTCCCTCCTATAATTTGAAGTGTGATAGCAGAGAAAAAGCAAGGGTATGTCTGTAATGTAATCAAATCTTACATTTCGGAGCTTCCGATATAATCTGCATACTCCGCAAGTAATTCAGTGTTAACGTTATCATAGGATACTCCTTTCCTCCTCTGAGCGGGATTTGTGCTTCCGTAGTAAAAACGCTGAAATGATCGCGTATATTTATTGCTTATTCTACCACTTATAGAGCCTAAGACTAATATGTGAAATCCAGAGAAATACGGCTTTAGAAAAAATAAGATCTACTGACGACCCTCTTATATGTTTAATAAATTATCTCAAACAAGTTTTACATAGCTTAAGAGAATCTGGCCTGGCTGCTTTAGAGGTCTAGTTTTCGACAGGGCTAAAATTCTTGGTATCGGCTCAGTCTGGATTGACAGTATCCTTTAGGGCCGTTCAATAAAGGTAGAATGGAAGTCGAACCTAAAGCCCCTTCCATATCTGCGGTTGTTTTCCGAGGAATAAAATTGATCGTCCGATTTCTCCTCAATACTTCTAAATGGTTTTGTCTCAATATTGATTTCAACAATATTAGGTAAGTAGTTCCCTTCCCAACTCTATCAAAACGCGTACAATTCAATCATGGCTGGGGCTGGAAGAAAGCTGATAGGATATACATTTATTCTCTTGCTTTAGTTTTCCTTTGTTCTCGCTGCTTCAAAGAACGGTATTTATTTCATGACAGATTTATCTTCTCAAAACGCAGGCGTTATATTAATTCAAGTTTTGCAAAGGGAAAATAATATATTCCAAATCGCCAAATCCAATCGTATCTGGGGCTACCTATTTTTAAACCCAAGATAAAGTGTTAAGAAAAAGTTGGTAGAAGAACCCACTGAAACTGCCATGCCATCAATGGCGCATTTCCAGTCTTGGCCGCCCTAGGCCATGCAGTACCAGACGCCCCTTTCACCAGGAAGTAGCTTACGCTTTCGGTCGAAAATCTTTTTCAAATTCCTGTGCAAAGGACGGTCTTTTTATCCTTGTTTTTGAAATCATCGAAGTTATCTCATGTTTCGCCAATAAAATATATTAGTACGTCATACAGTTCTATGACAATGATCATCCCCAAAAACAGTCATGGAGGCCGTTTCAAGACGTTCCAGTTTCAAACAAATACCTCTTGCTTCGCATATAACGATCGGTGACCAAGGAGTCGTTGATAGACTTTGGACGGGGCAGTGAGCTTGAAGGAGTAGTGTAGTTCCATTCAGAAACTATTCAGTTGAGTGCGCGAATAAGCTGCAAGTGGTGTGAGTGAGACGTGTCCTAGCGGGAAACATTGGGAGCACTCTCAAAGGGAGGGAAGTTGGAGGGCTTTCAATGGACTCCCAAGGGAGCATTATTGGAGATATTTAAGAAATTGAATAGGCCAAGCTCAAAACTTGAAAGTGTATTGATGCGATGACTCACGATTATACTGACAACGTAAAATTAAGGAAAATTTCATCAGATCATAAATTGTGTTTGACTGAAATACACCAGTTTTGATTAGAGAGTGAAAATTGTGAAAATTAATAAAATAAAAACTAATTTGTGAATCGTTTTTAAAAGCAAACGTAAGTACCTTTCTCTCAATATTTATAAATAGTCGTAGATTGAATAGGCCGCCAAGCTATTTAGATTTAAATATTAAATTTTTCTTATGGTACTTTAATGTTGACCTCTACTGTAGATATTTAAAAAAAGCTTTATCATGCTGCTTTTTTGTCTCCAACTACATCGTTGCAGGAGTGCTCCTATGGGAGCTCAAATGGAGTGCTAGCCTAGGCGGACATCTAATGTTAAAAAATATATGGAGAGGGAGGGGAAAGGGAGCACTCCATGCTTCCATGGGAGTGCTCCTACACAGTGGCGTAGCGTCGGGGGTGCAGAGGGGGCCATGGCCCCGGGCGGCACAGATATTTTGGGCGGCAGCCAAACTAGACCGAGCTTAGCAATACTGTCGGTAACATCAGGCCATATCTATTGCCACATTGAGCAGAAATGGTCTGGTTGACATGATCTACAGAAGTGGCAAAATTTAGTCCACACCTAAAAATATTGAATTGAAAGTATTGTATAAAGAAAAACTCAAAGGCCTCAAACGTCAATCAATACTTGCAGATTAATTTCAGTTATTAAAAATTATAATGTGCAAGTGTTGATTCGCGTTTGAGGCCGCTTTTGGATTTTTTTTATTCAATATTTTCAATTCAATATTTTTAGGCGTTGAGCCACTTTTGACACTCACTGTATGTCTGAACTATACAGTGGATGCATTAAAACTATCCAACAAACTCTTCTTTTTGACGGGTCATCAAAAAAGCGTGCGGTTGTGAGCAAGACACCTTTTCTAATATTCAATTTTTTGTCGTATTGCATGGCGTACTCTCTCTAGTTGCTTACATTAAAGTTGAGAATGAATCGTCTTATGAACTGGAAGTACCTCATAGTAGACGATTCCCTTCCAGCGCAAATGAGGCAGATGCTAATTTGGTCTCATCTTTTCCGCGTTCAATTCATGAAGAACTCATACATTGACCTTCTTTTTGTTTCCACGTTTGTGAAAATGGTTCAAAACGCTTGTGTGGACAATACTTAGTAAATATATGTATTTTCTTTACGAATACAGCCCGCGTCATAAAAGAAGGGAAATGAGCGCGCTTGTAAAATGGTGTTCGTTGGTAAGCGCATCAGTTTAGAACGGCTGAACCGATTTGGCAAATTTATTTTAGAAGTGTTCGTAATAGTACGAAGAAAGTTTTCAAGGAACAAATATTGACACAGTTTCCTGGAAAATTAGAAAATTCAAGAAAAACTAAATAATGATAAATGATTCCAATTTATTTCGCTAGGTGCGCAAATGTCGTTTGGCAGCTGTCAGCGGATCGCCAAATTGTGAATCAAACCAATTGTTTAGATTTTGATGAAAAATTGATTTATTTGTTTATTTTCAGATTCGTTTTAAAATATTAACTTTTCGACATCACAGACTTGTACCAATTCTTTCTTAGTTGCTTATGGTACGCCCCGGGTGGCAGAAATCCACGCTACGCCGCTGCTCCTACATTATCTTTAGAGCACTCCATTTCCCACTGGGGTGAGCTAATCTGGTGTTGTGGGTATAAAATTGCCGTGGAGGCAGGAGATTGTTTATTTGAATGGAGCAGTCTCTGTGACAGTAGTGATAAAATTTTGTCAGTGCTGTACATACTCGGCAAAGAGAGAAATTTCCTTTATTTTAGCTCCTAGGCCGTTGTATATGCCTGACATGTTAGCGGCGTTATCATAAGATTGCCCTCGGCAGTTTGGAATGTCTACCAAATTCAGTTAAAGTTGAAGTAACACCATTTGTCATTTGCTGTGCTTTATGTTCATATGCAGGACACATAATTTGTGAGAAGGTCGATTCTCATGAGTTGGTAGTCGATGTTAGGAATTTTTCCAGTCATTGAAATCTTCCTTTTTGTCAAACTGACTCTCCCTGCCATTAAAAAGAAGATAAGGTCCCCAAAAAACCAGCGCTTAACTTATATAATTAATATCTCTTGAACTAATGCTCATAGAAAATTGGGTCAAAGCTACAAAAACTACCTATTTGTTTAAATAATTTCCCAACTGCAATTATTGTCATGGGGACGGCGCGGGTGATAGCGAGTACGAGGGCGAGACCGATAGTATAAAATATAATATTTACTTTGAGTTATATCTTGTTACCATCAGTGTATTTTTGCAACGATTGGCCGCCCCTAATATCTGGCCGCCCTAGGCCCGGGCCTACTGGGCCTTAGGACAAATCCGCCACTCCCCATCCAGAAAGATTTCTAGGAAGTGGAAAACGAAGAAGAACCAGTCGAAGCAGAACAAGAACGAGCCAGAATTTCAAAGTTTAAATACACTACTCAGGCTTCTCGGAAGAGATGCGAAGCGAAGAAGAAGAAGGCCTTTCTAAAACAAAAATATTATTCCCTGGTAGCAAAACGATACAGAAGGCCATACGGTATTATTACCACGACCAGGGCCGGATTTAAGCCTACGGAACAAAGGAGCTCGCCTAGGGACCTGTACCACAAGGGGGACCACCCCGAGTAAAAGTAAATTATGGCCTTACAATGGGCGAACACCAAACGTGATTGAACAATAATCTTCGGCCATTTGAAGGGTATCAGAAGGCCCGTTGTGGGACAGTATGGCCGTACACCACACACACATACCTACATCTATATAGAAATATTTTCACACACCCAAATGCAATTAAACAAATCAGACGCATACTCAAACGGACAATCGTAATCTCCTCCTTCCTTTTATATTCAAGGCCAACAACCTGCAAAACTATAAATCAAATTGGCGCAATTTAAGTACTCAAAAATGAAATCATTTTGGAGGGAAAGTGTGACCTTCTCTCCCCAACAAAACTCACCGCGTATTTATTGAGAAAACCATGTGCTCCGGTGCTCATATCTTCGAATTCGAACATTTCAAACATTTTATCAACGCTGGGCATCGATAATTTGGGATAAATCGAAAAGGCCATTCATTGTATATTACGAAAATTTTGAAGTCCCCATAAAACAAATTCAATAATACATTTGGTGCAGATTCTATTTTGGCTCAAATTTGCCGTTGAATGCCCGCTTGTAACTAAGCTGAACACTGGCCATTTAAATATTTTGATCAAGTTTGGCTGTCGTGAGGCCGTACGTGCTCCCATTAAAAATGGGTAAACATTCGACGGCCATCATATTCCCCTTAAAAAGCCAAGCGGCCGTGATTCGTTCGCCGTAAGCCCATTTTTTATTTTTACTTGGGTATGTGTAATGCGTACGTGTCGCGCAAATTTGAGTTCTTAACTTTCATTAGATAGCTTCTACAGTGCAACGACAACGCGAGGTAGCTCAGCTCCTCGGGGTATAGGTGGTGCGAGTCTCGCTTATCTAAATAAATAGGAAAGAAAATCTCTTCTTCTCTTCTGGCGGTTAGCGGTGTCGAATTTCAACAATTCAATCAGAATTAGACTTCTACAAGTTTTATATCATGGGATTACATACTATTGTTACCAAAGGTGAGTAAAGGACAAATCAGTGCTCTGGCATAACCTGTAATGTTAGACAATGTCACCGAGGACTACCCGATTACAGATGCCCGGGCGTATTTGTATCGCTTCCTTCCCATTGTCGTACGAGTTAAAGCAGGGTACACATCCAAGAAAACATCTTTGGAAAACTCGGGTACTAGTTTTGATTCCAACCATTGCCAGAGCTCTATAAAATAAAGATGCTTTGCCCTGGTAGCAGAATTCTTCAATTTTCAATTATATTTTCGTAATCTTGACTAATGGCCAAACAAAAGTTAGTACTCGTAGGTACCGAGTTTTATCATTTTCTTTTCACCTAGTTTCATTTTTGTTGGTCGAGTTGGTTGACCGGAGTTAACAAAAATACAGTCAAACCTAACCTTACCTGCTCGGGCGAAGGGGAATCGTTCCAATTGTCCAAAAGGTGGCTCCCATAGCAACATTTCCGAGAAGAACGGCAGTCTTTAATTAAAAATCTACCTTATGAAAAGCCTTGATTGATTGTTCACACCACCTACCTATTTTTTTGCGAATTTTCCCCTTTAATTTTTTTAAAGCACATCCTTTTCAATATTCTGTTCCTCGAAGCACCCTCATCAAGTTCCATGCTCTGTCATTTCATTTTCGATCTGAAAAAATTACTGAACAAATACATTCAGTGGCTCAACACTACCCCAAATACCATCCCAGTCAAGAAGAGAGAGCGC
Source organism: Thereva unica (assembly GCA_949987705.1). Lineage (NCBI taxonomy): Eukaryota > Metazoa > Arthropoda > Insecta > Diptera > Therevidae > Thereva > Thereva unica. The sequence continues at coordinate 32,681,648 of OX465281.1, read as the reverse complement.
ACATTGTTTTATTACCTTTTAAAGTGCTTCTTAAAGGATGTGGGTTCGTAATAAGTTGATGGATATCGTATTGTCTATAAAAGGAGAGCAGTCAACATGTTTAAAATTGAATCCTTAAAAATATTTTATTGAAGGAAGACGATGTATCAGATACGGGAAAATGAAAATAAATGGAAAGAAAAATAGTTTTTTTTTATAATTTTTAATGTTAAATCATTTTAAATACATTTTAATAGAGTTAAGACAGTTGTGGTTTGGATTTGTAGAGAAAGATCCTGCGATATGCTTTTCCTTAGTTCTTACTCTTTTTCGCTTTAGATTTTCGTGTTGTTGAAGTTTGGCTAATGTTAACTTTCATTGGCTGGTCATCACTAGTACTTGGCTCGTTGAAGTACACTCGCCCATCAAGCAATGAAATACTTGGTCCACTCAGCTGAGCCTGTTGTTCATCCGCGACTCCCGATGATTCTGATTCTCTTCGCTTCTGCTTGCTCGTTGCTAATTCCACTGACACCCTGATGCTCAACTCTCTCGATCGATGTTGGTTCTCTGAAGATGCTCCTTCGTTGGACTTAGTCTCATCTTCCTTTTCATCTAAATCAGCGTCAACTTCCATTTTGTACCTTCTTCCTTTTGATTTGACAATTTTCCTGCAACCTTTAATCTTGTTCCTCTCCTCGTTCAGCATAGCTTCTCTCATATTCAAAGCCAACTCGTGTTCATTCATCTGCTTACTCGTGTCGCTCATATGGCTTGCCAGTCCATACAGTAACTCTTCGAGCTTGTTCAAGGAGTAGTGCTGCAAGGCCACCTCTTTTTCTCGACAGGTTGCTTTCACTTTTCGAACTGACAACTTCTCAACTCGCCTGTTCAACCTCTGACTTAGCTTGTTCGACTCGATGTCTCGCTGATTTAAGGTGGATGCTCTTTTCAGCAATCTACTTCCAAATTCACGCAGTGCAACTTCAAACAAGTCAAGTTTTTCTTTCTCTTGTTGCAGTTCATCTATGTCAACTTTTGGAACATTTGAGTGAAGAGTTGGCTCAGCCGGTTGTTGTTCAACTTGGTTGCTTGCCTCGATATCTGTTTCATATAGCCTCAACTTATTATCATCAGCCTTGTTGAAATTATCTTCATTACTACTCAAGTTTGATGATAGGTTGTTGACTCCACTGCTTAAGTCTGTCTCTTCTTGTCTCTCAACGTCTTCCTTGCATCCTGGTTGGTTTGTAGATAAGGCTTCGAAATTGTCGGATGGTGCAACGCTGGTGATGACTCTAAGGCGGGCCGCACACTTGTGCGACATTTATTGCAATGAGAGAAATGCCGCAATGCGGTAATTACTGCAATGCAACAAATATCGCATGATCCCATTTGAAAAGCAGGCAGAGTGCTGTTGCTGCCGCACATCAATGCGACCAATCGAAATATTGCATTGCAACATGAAGGAGATATTGCAATGAGATAGAAACCTCTTCCTTCATTGCAATATTTACAGCATGTTGCATTGCGATTTTGAGGTTTGACTTGATCGGAAGCGTTTTTTGAAAAATTCAAAAATGAATTAAAAAAAATTTAAAAGGTTTTTTTAAAAAATACTAAATTGCAGGCATTCTATCTTCACTAGAGCTCATTTTGTTAAACATGATTATATTTACAGCATCATACCTTGCGGTAAATGTCGCATAAATATACGGTTTCAAATCTCAGTGCAGTAATTACCGCATTGCGGAATTTATCTCAATGCAATAAATGTCGCACAAGTGTGCGGCCCGCCTAAACTGTGGAACTTTGCCTTCACTGATAGCTCGACAAACCTCCTCCTCGAAGGAATCCTTGGCGTGTGAAGTACCGTCAAGATCACATAATATTTTCTCAGAGACTTCATTGGATGGAATTTGAAATTCTTGAACAACTAGAAAATAAAAAAAAACAATTGTAGAAAAATAAAAACGAAAAAATAAAAAAAAGAAGTAAAAAAAATAATATGATTTATAAAATTTCCTTTTTTAACAACTTACCAGCATTTATCAAATTTTCATAGGCAGCTTCGACCCAGAGAACTGGGAAGAGTTTAGAAATGTCGTTATACGAAATATTAGCAGCAAATTGAAACACCTTCATTTTTGTTTATATTTTATTTACTTTTTTCTCACTTAAAATTTTCACAAAATTTGCATGTAACAGACCAAAGGAAAGTACTTGACTGATAACAAGATCAGTGATCATCTCCCATTATATACCTAATCTCAAGAGTCAAGTCCGGGGTCTGATTGGCCTTAGTTTAGAGACGCTGTCATAAACTCATTCGAGATCAATAAAAGGTGACTGACCCTTAAAGAGGTAGAAATTGATCGCTTGGAAATATTATTTTTATTGCGTTACCTGGAAAATTACCTTTATGACAAAGGTAAAAATGTAATTAGTGAAAGTAAGAGGTGACCAATGGAAATTTCTGTAGAATTTTGTGTGTTTATGGTTAAATGATAATTTGTTGGGGGGTTTTCTTAGTTCCTTTAAGTATATTTTGTTTCTAGGAAATACGAGGATTTTCCAATTGCTAAATGGTTTGTCGGTTGTCGCTTCATGAAATCGGTAAATAATGTTAATTTTGGTCCTTGAACGAAAATGATTTTTGTTGAATTTTTAGATCTACATTCCACGCCAGTTATGATTGCTTCAGTAAATTTTTTAAGCTTTGGTGAGTCTGGCATAGTTGCAATAGAGTGCAATGTCACATAACATGCTCTGGTAGAAATAATTTGAGCAACATTCTAAAAAAAGGCTCAGATGTGCAACTTTGCTCTTTTGATATCTTCACCAAAATGCATAGTTTCTTACTAAAATAGAGAAAAAAAGCTAGAATTCATATATTTCTTAAAACGCAGGTTTTTTTAAAAACTGCGGATTGTGAAAATCATGTTTCTTCTTCGACGGCTCTACAGCCCAATTCGATCCTTGGCCTCAGGGGCGGAACATTTTTAATTCCACAAAAGAACTTTTCATAGATTTATAATCAACAGGAAAATTTCAGGATTTTATTGACAAAGCAAGGAAAATTGTCTCTTAGTTAGATGTGCATTATGTATTTCCAGCTTTTTCGTCCTTGTGATCCAGGCGAAAAAAGCCTTTTTCATATGATCAGCTGAGGGGGCGCAATATAGCACACTGCACCGGGCGCAAAAAACCAAGCGCCAGCTCTGCTTGGCCTCCATCAGCTTCTTCCTCCAGACGTCTCTCTGCTCCGCAGCTTGTCTCCAGTTTCTTGTGTTGAACAGTTTTGCTGCATCGGCCTTGACATTATCTTCCCACCTTAACCATGGTTTGCTAACTGGTCTTTTGCCATCTGGTAGTAGATACAGAGCTTTTTTTGGTATCCTTAAGTCATCCATTCTTTGGACATGGCCGGCCCAACGTAAACGTAGTAGTTTGGCATGGATCGAAAGTTTACATTCTTTGTATAAGTCGTACAATTCGTGATTGTAGCGTATTCTCCATGCACTGTCTTCATTGATTGGGCCGTATATCCTTCGGAGAACCTTCCTCTCAAATATATCCAGCTTGTCTGCGGATTTCGGGGAGATACTCCATGCTTCACATCCATACGTAGCTACTGTACCTATGATGGTTTTGTAGATTCTTATTTTAGTTTTTCTGTGGATGTGGAATAAACGCCGCGAACAGAACATACTTCTCACTACTGCCAGTAATGAAATCCATGTAGTGAGAAGTATGTTCTGTTCGCGGCGTTTATTCTTCTTTGTACGTCTATCGTTTCATCGTTGTCTTCGCTGACTGTGGACCCCAGGTAGTTAAATTGGTTTACCCGTTCAAAGTTATATTCCCCCCAGGTGGTATTGTGGTTTCTTCTTCTTCTTTCCACCCTTGACTGAATTAGAATCTTACTCTTCTCTGCGTTTATTTGCAGCCCTATATGTTTTGCTCCATCTTCTAATTCTGTAAATATTTCTCTAAGATATGACAGTGATCTTGCAAGGCAGTTTATATCGTCGGCATATCCTGCCAACTGTTTGGATTTGTTAAGCAGGGTTGCGTTCGCATCAATGTTAACCTTGCGAATTACTCCTTCTAGGTAGAGATTAAATAGCATGGGTGCCAGCCCATCGCCCTGCTTTAAGCCTTGCTTGACTGGGAAGGACTCCGTCAATTCTCCTTGTATTCTGACTGCACATCTTGTATTTTCCATTGTCATTTTTGTTAATTTTATTATCTTCAGGGGGATGTTTAGGTCCAGCATTGTTGCATACATTTGCTCCCTGTCGATGCTGTCGTATGCTTGTTTAAAGTCGATGAAAAGTTGATACACGTCAATGTTGTATTCCCAGCATTTTCGGAGGATTTGCCTTATTGTAAAAAGTTGATCCATTGTTGACCTATTTCTTCTGAATCCAGCTTGGTATTCACTTATTGCAGCTTCTGCGTAAGGTTCCAGTCTGGTCTTAATTATATTGGTCATTATTTTATATACTGTGCTTAAAAGAGATATGCCTCTATAGTTTTCACAGTTAAATCTGTCCCCTTTCTTGTGTATTGGGCAGATAATGCTTTGCTCCCATTCTTCAGGCATTTTATCATTCCTCCATATGCAGCATAGTAATTCGTGTATAGCTGCTGAGAGCGATTCGCCTCCTTGTTTGATCAACTCCGCTGGGATGTTATCAATTCCTCGAGATTTATTGTTTTTTAATGATCGAATGGCACTTTGTACTTCTTCCAGAGTGGGTACATTTGTTTCTCTGGTGTCATCGTTATGTTGTAGACGGGGTTCTGGTACATGTCTGATGCTCTCGTTTGCGTTCAGCAGCTCGCTAAAAAATTCCTTCCATCTTTTCTTTACATCTTCGCTGCCTGTGACTATAGTGCCTTCTTTTGTTCTGCATATACCGGAGGAGGGTTTGAAGCCTTTCTTGAAGAAGTTTACTTCCCTGTATGCTTCCCGTGTATTGTTTTGGGCAAAGTTTTCCTCTGCTCTCAGGATGTGATTGTTGAGGAATTGCCTTTTCTTCTTCCTGCAGATGTTTTTTGCGGTTCTTCTTGTTTCCTCGTATTTCAATTTCTTACTCCTCGTCGGTCTCTCTATGTATATTCTCCTATTTTTATTTCTGGCCTCTATAGCTACTTTGCTATAGATCGACGTCGAATTTCTTTTGTTTGCTGTTTCTTCTTTCTTGAGTAGACAGCCGTCATCTGAATCTAGCTTTAACTAGGAAGTGGTCCGATTCACAATTTGCACCCCTACAGGTTCTCACTTGCAGGATACTGGAAGCTGCACTTCTGTCTATTAGAATATGGTCTATTTGATTGCAGTATCTTTTGCTGGGGGATTGCCATGAGTATTTGTGAATGTCCTTTCTTGGGAAATATGTTGAGCTGACGATCATATTTTTACTCATTGCGAAATAGATAACACGTTGTCCGTTATCGTTCGATGTTTCTTGAAGACTTTCCTTTCCAATGGTCGGTCTGTGCCAGTTCTCTCTTCCAATTTTGGCGTTGAGGTCTCCTATCACCATCTTGATGACATTGGAAGGGGCCGTATCATATGCGCGCTCAAGCTTATAATAGAAAGTATCATGTTTAAGTAACCCAAATCCTTCACTTGGAATCGGTTTCAAAGCTAGGCGAAAATTTCTTTAATTTTTCCCAATTTGGGATGTTGATTGATCATTCTCAGTCTACCAATGTTGAGATATTCTCACTGTATTCCTTGGGGCTTGTATTAGCCCATACTACACCTTTTCGTAAATTGCATAACCGTCATTGAATCCTTCAAGTTGACACACGAAAATTTCCCCCTTCAAGTCTCCTGTAAAAAGGATGTTTTAGCGTCGAATGCCATTTTCTTTAATTGGTTTGAAGCAGCGATCCATCCATCCATCCAATGGCGCTACAGCCCAAATCGAGACTTGGCCTCCTCTAGGGCATTTCTCCAAGTTTGACGGTCCCTTGCAGCATGTCTCCAGTTCCGGATGTTGAGCATTGACTCTGCGTCAGCCGTCACAGAGTCTATCCATCTCCTCCTGGGTCTACCTACTGGCCTACTTCCCGAAATTTCTGATGCCATAAGCCGTTTTGGGATGCGATTGTCCTCCACCCTGATCACGTGGCCGGCTAGTCCCAATCTGTTGATTTTTATTAAAGTTGAGAGTTGTGGGTCGTAAAAAATTTCATACAACTCGTTGTTGTATCTTCTTCGCCATATTCCATCCTCTCTGATTGGGCCTATTATGCATCTGAGAATTTTCCTCTCGAACCTGTTGACTCGTTCCTCTATGTCCTGAGTCATAGTTCAAGTCTCGCTACCATAACACAGTACTGGTCGTATTACTGTTTTGTAGAGTGAGAGTTTCGTTTTCCTGTGCACAAATCTTGAGTGCAGGATTTGTTTTTGGGCATAAAAGGCTCTATTAGCCAGTAGTATTCGTCTGGTTATTTCTTCTTTTTCTTCGTTTCTTTTTGTGATAGTAGACCCAAGGTAGACTGTTTTATCGACTACTTCTAGGTTATGTTCGTCGATGGTTATATTTCTTCCCATTCTAAATCGTCCTGCTCTGGATTGTTGCATCACCTTCGTTTTTTCTTCGTTAATCTTCAGGCCTATGTCCTTTGCCGCCTCTTTTAATTCAACATAGACTTCTTTTGCTGCCAAAAAGGACCTTCCCACGATGTTTACGTCATCCGCATATCCAAGTAGTTGTACCGACTGGGTAGCTATTGATGCACTTCGCTGGACTGACGTTTTCCTTATCACCCATTCTAGGGCCAGGTTGAAAAGCATGGGGGCCAGCCCATCTCCTTGTCTAAGCCCTTGACGTACTTCGAACTCCTCTGTTACAACATTTTGGATCCTTACTTTCGCCAGTGAGCTATTTGTGGCGCATTTGATTAGTTGTACCAACTTTGAAGCAGCGATACTCAAGATCAATCAAACTGACACATATCGTCCAACTGAAATGAAGATTTTTGTGTAGCCGATCTTTTGCTTACAGCCTCTAGCTACTAATTCCGTAATTCAGCTCACAAGTCTTTATCAATTTTTCTAACATAGCTTGTCGCCATCTTTCATCCTTCAGGGTTTCTGGTATTAAAATATCTTCATTCCCCCATCAAAGCAACATTTACGAATACATGGTCCATATTGTAATATCCAAAACTGGCAAGTAAAGTTTCGACGATCCGCAGCCTACGAGGTTTGTGTTGATAGTTCACAGGCAAATATAATGGAACTACTTCCTTTTCGGTGGGACTATAATTTTGGCCTGGAGCTGACAAGTGATATATAAAGTTTAAGGGTCACAACTCTCATGATTTTTGTCTTCTTTGTTGTAACCTGAAGAGTATCCTTGTCCGATATATGAACTTTCGTCAAAGATGATCGGATTATCGGAACTATTCGATAGTAGTCCGGGGAAATGACCATTTTAAGGAGACAAATTTCCAAAATGACTGAAAACACAGTTTCACACAGTTTCTTTGTGACTTCCTAAGAAAACAATTTGGGAATCCAAAAAAAATAAACATGGCCGCCGGAGATATCACGTTTTTCCGAGTTTTCCATATATATCTCGGTTTATAGAGATCATACAACCCGGTGCGAGGGCCCAAAATGTTGACAATGAAATTGTCTATAACTTTAGTTCTAACAAAAGAGTTGACCCGATTAACCCTTTGAAAGTTATTCAAGGTCAAAGTTTTTGAAAATCACTTTTTGGACAAAATTTCACTCAAAAATAGATATTTTCGAAAAAAAAAATTTGATCAGTCAATGCGAAACGTTATTGCCTACAAAACGTCTTGGAAAATTATTCGAAAATTGCATTTTGTAGACAAAACATCTTTTTCATCTACTATCTACTTATACCAAACATTATTGAAGAGTAGTAGGGAGTAGGCAGGCAGAGTGGAGAAGTACGCCAAATGCACTTTGGAGTTTTAATTATATTTGCCGGAAGGGGGATGGGGGTAGTTAGACCAAAAGCTGGTTCTTTTTGAGTTTAATCAATAGGTGGTTTTGTTGCGAAATCCACTTTTGGGATTTTAGTAAGAACCAGAGCTGGTTGTGTAAGGAAAATTTGCCTTTTGGGGGTTGAATTTGAGCAAAAGAAGGTTTTGTGGCCGAATCCTTTTTTTGGGGTTTTATTTAGGGCAAATACTGGTTCTGTAGGAAAAATTTGCTTTTGGTGGATTTAGTTACGTAAACTTTACAAACGACCCGGAAAGACGTCACCAACTAGAACGGCAAACACAGGCAACAGTACGGTGCTGTACCAAATCACTAAACAGCTCTCGGGAAAACACTCTACTAAAAAGCATGCCGTTAAGAGTGCGGATGGAAGGCTGCTGTGCAGCGACATGGAGCAACTCCAAAGATGGAGAGATTACTTCTTCGCCGCCCTGAATGGTACACTTACACAGGAACCTCAGGAAAACAGCAACAATGCACAGCGAATAAGAATCGCCACCCGGGCCCCATCCAAGATGGAAATAGTAACCGCAATTCATGTGAAGGCCAATGGTAAAGCAGCTGGGAAAGATGGCATCCCGCCAGAATTGTTGAAAGCCGACTCAAGCCTCACAGCAGATGCGCTTCAGCCAATCCTAGAAATAGCATGGAACACCTGTACCTTTCCGGAGGATTGGACGGAAGGTATCATAGTCAAAATACCAAAAAAGGGGGACCTAACACTAGGGACAACTGGAGAGGTACATATCTGTTTATTATCTACAGTGGGCCAAATTTTGTCCCATATATTACTATCTAGGATAAGTGAGGCAGTTGACCGAACGCTTAGGAGGCAGCAGGCCGGATTCAGGAAGGGCCGCTCCTGTATTGATCATATTAACACCTTGAGAATAATAGTGGAGCAGTCTACTGAATTCCGATCCCCCTTTCACCTTGCTTTCGTAGACTATGAGAAAGCGTTCGACTCGGTCAATAGGAGCTTTATATGGCAGGCACTACGGCGACGTGGATTGCCTGATAAAATAATAGAATTGATAAAAGCCCTATATAACAATTCCAAATGCAGAGTTCTCCATAATGGAAAATTATCCGACAGCTTTGAGGTGAGCTCAGGAGTACGACAAGGATGCCTACTTTCGCCATTACTATTTGTTATAGTAATAAATGACATCCTTGCCGGCGCTCTAGATAATAGAACAGGCGGCATACAATGGGGTTTGGTAAACCGCCTTAAGGATCTCGACTACGCCGATGATATCTGTTTGCTGGCCCACAGACACCAGGACCTCAAAAACATGTTAAACAATTTGGCAACAGAAAGTAGTCCAGCAGGCTTAAGGCTAAATCCGACTAAAACTAAAGAAATGCGGATAACTGCAAACACCATTGAACGGACCGCGCTGAATAACCGTGACGTGGAACTGGTAAATGGAGGGGCAGAAGAAGACGTAAGTTCCAGAATAAATAAAGCACGAGGCGCATATGCATGCCTGTCCCGCATATGGAGATCAACGGTGATCTCCACTAACACCAAATTGCGGCTGTTCAACTCCAACGTTAAGGCAGTACTTTTGTACGGTTGCGAAACATGGAAAGTCACCCAATTCATCACAAGTCTTCATCAACAGATGCCTGCGTCGTATCCTAAAAATCCGCTGGCAAGATAGAATTTCAAACGAAGAACTATGGCGCCGTGCCGGCCAAGAAAGGATAGACGACCAAATCAGGCGAAGGAAATGGAATTGGGTTGGCCACACCTTGCGACGCGAAAACGAAAATCTAGCCAAACAGGCCCTTGACTGGAATCCGCAAGGTTCCCGTCGAGTAGGAAAACCTAGAACAACGTGGAGGAGAACCCTACTAGAAGAAGCCGCAACAACTGGGAGATCCTAGTCAGAGCTAAGAGCTGTGGCGCAAAACAGGGTCCGCTGGAGGGCAACTGTTTCCGCCGTATGTCCCATGAGGGATTAAAGGAGTTTACAGAAGAAGAAGAAGAAGGATTTAGTTTGGGCAAAAGGTGGTTTAGTTGGCAAATCCAATTTGGGGGTTTTAGTAAGGGCAAAAGATGGCTGAATTGATAAGGACAATTTACCTTTTGGGAGTATATATCACCAAATAAAAAAATTAATAGATTTCGTACCCGAAATACTACTGTCATAATCAACAGAAGGTTAAAACTCGAATAAGACCTCTATATCCGCCATATTGGCAGAACCATTTCGATTTCATAAATTTTGAACACCCAAATTCCTATGTGATTCCGCCATTTCAATTTTCAAATTTTAACCACAAATTCGTTATTTAGAACCCTTAAAATCCCCTAAACTGAAGTTCAGTCCAATTGGAATACAAATGCCAAAATTAGTCCACCAATTTGAATTGGCAAATTTTGACAAATTCGTTATTTGCAACCGTAAAACCCCCCAATTATCCGAAGCTATCACCAAAAAAACAAAATTTCAGCAATTTCTTCAGTTTTTGATTTTTTTAGGTTATGTGTGCAGATAAAAATTTGGTATTGTAATCGCTGAGAGCCAATATCATAACAAACAGCCTCTATTTTTTCGGATCTACACATACCGAGATATACATACACATCTATAATTAGTAAATTTGGTAAATGGTAAATTTTTGACATAATGGTCGATAACTTACGTAGCGGCCGTTGCTGGGAGGTAGAAAATGTCCATTTCGTATAGTATTCGATGTAACTAACATGTTCAAAAAAAAAAAAATTTTTTTTTGAGACTGGAAACAATTCCTTATGTTTTGCCTATCTGACTCCACTAATAGGAATCATATTAAAGAACTCCCACCCCTCCTCTCAAATTTTTTTTAAATATATAATGTTTGGCAACAGCAATATCACAATGAATTTCTGAAATGATTGCTATATTAATACATTAAGATGTATAAATGCAATTTTTATCAAACTACTATCAAACTCCAATTAGTTGTCCGTGGCTGTATATTAAAAAGTACATTTTTAATGGTTTATTAATATCTTTTATATGAAAATCCCATATACAGGGCCGGCCTTAATCATCTAGGCGCCCAGGGCAAGTCATGCATTTGGCGCCCTCTTATATTTCATTATAACTAAAAAACTTATTTTCAAAACAAAAAAATGCAAACTTTTATTTAAAACATATTTTACCCATTCGTTATCTAAACAATATATGTAGCAAACATATATTGTGTGCCAGTTAGTCATGAAACATTAAATAAAAAACAACTTAAATCTAATTTTTCTAGCTTTTCTGTCAGCTAATTCTCTGATAAGACTGGCAAAATCTAGATTTTCTGCAACTTGATTTTCAATGGACAGCGAGGCCAAACTAGTTAATCTTATTTGGGACATTGTAGACCGCAAGTACGTTTTTATCAATTTTAGTTTAGAAAAACTGCGTTCACCACTTGCAACGGTCACTGGTATTGTTAATAGAATACGCAGCGATATCCAGGTGTTGGGATATAATTCTTGAAGATTGTGTTTTTTAATAAAGTTTAATGTCTCGATGGGTGTTGCCTGAATGTCTTCGAGGTAGTGTTGCAGACCTAAAATTTCATCGCACAACATATCTCCATCAATATCAGATTTAAAGTTGACCGTTAACTTTTCTTGCAGTGCAGAACAATGTCGCATGAGTTCTTCTTTATTTTGATTTTTTTTTATGTTAAACAAGAAATTCCACGTGACAGAAAAATTCTGGGTCTGTTGAAATCTTTCCTTCATAGATACAAGTATAGTGTCCAAAAGAGCATTAAAAAATTCGACTTCAAACTTTTTTTTTGGATCAGTTATTGGTTCATCAACAGCCTCCTCACCCGGCCTAGGTTTAATACGTCGTAGTCGCGCTGGTGGTTTGAAAAATGGCTGCGTTCCAAGTTCCGATGCTAATTCAGATGCCCCTACAATGGCTTGTTCGAAACCTGTGTTTCTATATGTTTCCAAATAAGAGCAACATTTGTTAAGCATATCGGTAAAATCGACAAAGTTGATTTTAGGTGACTGACTTGCTTTGCTCACAACGTTAATTTGACACAAAACGTCGTACCATATTATTAGAGAAACAATAAATGTATAATCTTTTAGTTGTTCTGCCAACGTTGCCGCTTCGTGTGACGTCGCAACATCACTTTGTTTAGTAGCATCGGCCAAGAAAACCAAAGCATCATGCATTTCGCATAACTGGTAACGAACCGCTTTAACGCTATCAATTCGAGCTTCCCATCGCGTGTCACTTAAATTTTTGAGGGTGTATATTTTCACATGATCTGTCAAAATTTTCCATCTATTAACCGATCCTGAAAATAAATTAAACAATTTTTGCAATATTCCGAACAGAGTAACGGATTTAACGGAAGATTTTGCCTCATCACATAATACCAAATTATAACTATGGCATCCACATGGTACAAAAAACGCTAGCGGATTTACTCTCGAAATTCTTGTCTGTACGCCTTTATTTTTCCCCTGCATGTTCGCGCCATTATCATAACCCTGTCCTCGCAGTCATTAATGTTAAGGCCATGATCACTCAATGTTTTTAAAATGCTTTCTGTTAGACTTGCACCCGTTGTATCATCTATTTGCAAAAATGAAATAAAATATTCTTGTATGCTTACGGCATCCTCTGTTATGTCGGCACATCTTACTGTGATTGAAAGTTGCTCCTTGTGACTTACATCAGGACTACAATCAGCTATGATTGCATAATATTTTGAATCCTTTATGCGAGCTATTATTGTAGATATAACTTTTGATGCCATGAGCTCTATTAATTCATTTTGTATATTTTTGCCCCAATAATGGTCAGCCAAATCACCATTCACTGCCAATCTGACATGCTCTTCCATGATGGGGTCAAACTTTGCTAATAACTGTACAAGGCCTAAGAATTTTCCGTTATTTGGAGTAAATAATTTACCGGATGACCCTCTGAATGCCATGTTGTTTTCAGCCAAATACAAGGTTATGTGCATCAATCTTTGAAGCACATTGTTCCATCGATATCTTTCTTTAGAAAGGACCTTTTGTACTTCCTTGTCAATAGTTGAGCCAGCTTTGAACCTAATTTCAGCTTCCGTCCATTGGATAAATGCTTTTTTATGGGCAGGACTATTTTCATGCATTTTTAAAGCTTCACTTAAATGTTTCCAATTGTTGAAGCCCTCAGTAGCGATCAACTTTATAGTTGACTTGAAATCAAAGAGTCGACAACAAAAGCAAAATACACTATCGTTTGATATTGAATAAACTAACCACCGACGTCTGATAGTTTCTTCGTTTGAAAGCTTTCTTGGGTAATGTGTTGAGGAGAAATGACGCCCATTTTCATCTTTCGGAAAATTTTTTAAGTGAACTTGTGAGGGTCCACATAGTATAATGTGATCTATTGTGCTTGCATTAAGTACTGTTGGCCACGTAGCTATATCAGAAACATTGAATTCTTTTATTCCATGTATGTTGATGCCTTTATCAGCCACAGAAGTTATATTTTGAGTTTGACTTAGATACAACTCGGACGGTTCTTGCAAGGATATATTGGGCTGGCCAATTTGGTCACGTTGAATCGATGAAGGTGTATTTTTAGAGCCTAATTGTTCAGAATCTAAAGAAATATTGACCGTTACTTGGTTTTCGGATTCTGATGTAAAACTGGTGCTATCGGATTCGATAATATCTGAAGTACTCGCCTTAGAAAGTCCTTTGAAATATTTATTAATATCCATACATTTTTTAGATTGTTCAAAATCTTTTTCTTTTTCAGCTTTTCTTTTACGATTTTCGGCACCAGAAAGTTTTTTTTTAATTTTTTCTTTATTTTCTGCCATAATTCATCAAGTTTGGACACTGCTCTATTCCACAATCACCATGTTATACTATTACGTCTATATCAAATAAAAAAATATCTGTAACTAAATGTAACTAGAATAAACATTGAGTATGTAGATATGAACTGTACATGCAACTGAAAAATAAAAATGTTGTTTCAAAATCAAAAATAATATCATGGTTACCAAAAATCAAAAATAATATCATGGTCTCGACACTCGCTTCAGTCACTATACACTATTATTTTCTTGATACGTAATATTATAATAAAATATAATCGCTTGATTTTAACTAGTAAGTTTAGTTCAAAATCTTAAAATCTAGTCTAAGTTAGTTACAATACTTATCACCGCCCACTACGTCACTCAGTACGTGCTAGCCAATATTTAATATGGAAGTGTAAACAAATGAACTATTTAAGAAATGAACTATTTATCACTTAATTCCTTCGCGAACTGCTGACTTCAAAGAAATAATACAAGCCTACAAAAAATGTTTTTTGTTTGGTGCCAACATAATTCCTTCAAAATTTCGCTGCCTACTGCGTTCTAATGCGAATATACATATGTTCTAGATGAAAGTCATAATTATTTCAGTGGAGTGCACATTTATTTTCAAATTTATTATTTATTTCCTTCAATTCCAAATTTGTATAACCAAATATATAATGTTAGATTTAAGTAAATATTCTTTTGATACTGTTTCAAGAACATATTTACTTAATGTTAGATACTTATTTACTTAAAAATATTTTTCTCTTCTCGCCTTTCGCTCAGTGTGTCTTTCGCTACATAAGTAAGTGAGGAATACCACAAGCCCAGCAACAAAAGGACAGGTCATGATAGATAACTATTGAATACTCATGCTCCTACAAGATAAGTTCATAAAAGTTAGTACGCAGAATTTATACTTTTCTTTATATCTGAAATTCATTCTGGGAAATTCATTCAGTATTCAAATTAAGTGGTCAAGTTAAACTGGCGCGCGCAGTGCCCTGTACAGCACGGCGCCCTCCAGTTGCCCCTAAAGCACGCACTGCCCATATATTCATAATGTTATTAATAACTAAGCTATTGGGATCTAAATTTTTGTTATTCCGCCCATTTAAAAAAAATCAATCTCATCGGTCTTGCATCTATAAATAATCTATTCCTGAAGACAAATGATGTTGAATTGGAATATAACTTTCGCTCAGACAAAAGAGACCAAAATTAACATCTTTCAACGATTTCATCTATCGAGAAATCACTTAGCAATCCTTGGAAACTCCTTGAATTTCATAAAATCTCCAAAAAGAGTTGTAAAACTAAAATACAGAAAAATATGATAAAAATGTCCTTAAAAGAATAACGAAAGGGGTGGACTGAAAAAAATTAACCAAATACAAAATTCATCAGAAAATCTGGTTGGTCAACTTCAATTTCACTAATTACATTTTCACCTTTGCCAGAGAGGTATTTTTCCAAGTACCGACCAATAAAAATTATATTTTGGAAGCGATGAATTTCTACCTGTTGAAGGGTGGATCAGTCGCCTTTTATTAATTCCTTTCTGTTTTATGACAGCACCCCTAAACTAAAGCGAATCAGACTCGGGGACTTGACTTTTGAGATTAGGTATATAATGAGGGAAGATCACTGATCTTGCAGTTAGTCAATTACTTATGTACCTTTGGTGTCTTACATACTTTTGGTGAAAATTTTAAGAAAGAAAAAATAAATAAAAAAATAAACAAAATGAGTGCTTATATTTCGTACAACAATATCTGTAAAGTGTTCTGTGTTGTTTGGGACGAAAATGCCTACGAGATACTGTTAAATGATGGTAAGTTCTAAAAGAAATGAATTTCATTATTATATTTTTCTATTTTTTTTTTAATTTGATTTTTCTAAAATCCTTTTTTATTTTTATTTTCTAGTTGTACAAAAATTTCAAATTCCATCCAATGAAGGCTTTAACAAAATGTTGTGTTATATGGACGGCACTCCACATACCAGGGAATCCTTCAAGGAGGAAGTGCGCCGATCTATCAGTTGTGAAAGACTTCCACAGTTTAGAGTCATCACCCATAAAATCTCCGACAGCACCATAACTTCAACTACAAATCAATCAGGATGCATAGAACCCCTTGAGAAACAAGAAGCAGAAGAGACCGATTTAAGCAGTGGAGTTAGCAACCTACCCTCAAACTTGAGCGGGGTCGAAGATAATTTCAACAAGGCTGATAATAATTTGAGGCAGCATGAAATAGAAATTGAGTCAAGCAAGGAAGATGAACCACAACCAGCTGAGTCAATTCATTACTTAAATGATCCAGAACTTGATATAGAAGTGCTGCAACGTGAAAAAGAAAAACTCAACTTCTTTGCAAGGGCACTACTACTACTAGGGCAGGAATTTCAAAGTAGATTGAAGAAAACGGAACCCACTTTAAATCAGCGAAATATCGAGTCGAATGAGCTACACCAAAGGTTGAACTGGCGAGATGAGAAATTGAATAATCGAGGAATGGAAATTATCTGTAAAGAAAGTGAGGTAGCCTTGCAGCAGTACTCGTTGTTGAAGCTCGAGGAGTTATTGCATGGACTGGCAAGCCATATGAAAACGACGCGGAAGCAGTGGGATGAGCCTGAGTTCAACGAAGGAGCATCAACTTCGAACCAACATCGATCGGCAGAGTTGAGCCCGAAGGTTTCAATGGAATTAGAAGCCAAAGTGATCAAGCAAAAGCGAAGAAGATCAGCATCGACGGGAATCTATGAGGAACAACCGGCTAAGTAGATCAGATGTCGATGGACTTCAATGATGCAAGTACAAGTTCCGACCAGCCAATGCAATTCGACACAGTGCTGAAGATGAAACATTAACACGGAAATGACCGGAAGTAATGAAGGATATATCGCAGTGTCAAGCGACAATTCTCTTAACAACAACTATGAAAATGTATATAAAATAATTAAATATTGTAAAAATTTGTTGATTAAAAATTGTAAAAATTATTTCTCTCTTTTCATTTATTTTAATTTTTCCATTTTGGTAGAATTCTATTCCGATGCCGTTTCTTCTTAAATGTAAAGTTCCGAACACTTCGTCAATCAGCGGAAGCGAAAAAACAAGTCAAATTTGAGCGATGCCGACGATTGAACACAGAAGTTCGACAGAAAATGAAATCGAAACGGGAAGCGTACTGGAATAACGCTGCATCCGACATGGAAGAAGCGGCGTCGAGGCACGAGTGCAGGACGCTGTAATAGACAATCCGGCGGCTAGGCGGCAAAACAACATCAACAAACGACAACATCAAAAAATCGGATGGAACTTTTGTGACTTCTCCCCATGGACGCCTGCCACGGTGGAGAGAATTCTTCCAAAAGTTGTGCAACCACGATCCGCCATATGCACCCAAACCGCCGATTATTATCGAACGGCCGACGATTCATTTTCTCGATATAGAACCGACAATTATCGAGGTGAAGACGGCAATAAAAAGGCTGAAAATGGAAAAGCGCCGGAAATAGACCAAGTAACCCCCGAAATGATCAAAGCCGGAGGTGATGTCTTAACACAACAACTCCACGTCCTCATAACACACATATGGCATTCGGATCGTCTCCCGTCGGCGAGGAAAAAAGCAATTGTGGTCGTAGCCGGCGGATAATGTGGGTATGGTGAGTAGCAGTACCCACCAGGGAAATTCTAGGTGGGTAAAATACCCACCCGGAATTGGAGAGTAATTGTGCGTGTGGCGTTATCCTAGGATACTTAGTCATAGGAGTCGCAGCGCTGAGCTATCGGGCTCGAAACGTTGGAGGTATTTTCTCTATCCTCAACTCTCAAGAGCTCACTTTCCCATAATTCCTTGTTATCATCTATCCATGTTTGGGATAAGTCTGAGGGTACACCGACCTTAACAGATTCGTCTCAGTTGTATTGTCATGCCTTCTTTCGCCAGTATCTCTATGAGTATAATTCCCACTATCACGCACTCGTTGGATATGGCCCTAAATGGTGCGAAAGACGCTAAAGCTAGAGACAGATACAAGCATACTTTGGTACGTACGGTGATTGATATAATAGAAGTGCATGCATTCAAAGGAATACTGACATAGAGTTACCAAATGGAACGCACGCAATGCGTCTACTGGCCTACTTCCACCTTCTCCATAGTCTCAAATACACAAACACAAAGATAGACTGAACTGACCATCCTCACCATCAAAAGACAACGGGTTGGTTTGACGTTGGGCAGCATTCTAGGTAATGGTGCCTTCCAAGTACGTTTAAATGGTAAGCCAAGGTCGATCATCACTCCCCGGCACCTTAAGTGGGCTGGGAGTGAATGTTCTGTTCCCATACCACGCTTTAATAAGACCAGATAGCTTTGTTCACTCATAATTCGATCTCATTTAGGCGTAGCCTCAACACATCATTATAGACTGTGATCGACAGGAGCTTTCCTTTTTAGAAAAGGTACTACCCACCCGAGTGCAACACGGTCAGCCAGCACTGATCGTCGTGCCAATTTTTAAGAAAGGCGACCGTCGGGAATGCAAGAATTATCGCGGTATTAGCTTCCTTTCGATCGTCGGCAAAGTATTTACGAAAATCATACAATCGAGGTTACAGAAACATGGAAACCAAACGAGCCTAAAAAACAAGTGGACTTTAAACCACATTGAGGATGCATTGATTCGCTCTTCGTCAGCTAATGGAAGAAAGAATTCGTTGTGGCAAACGAACTGTCGTCTCTTTCATCGATTTCAAATTCGCTTTCGAATGGATTGATAGGAAGAGCTTGTGGAGAGTCTTGGAAATCGAACCCGTGCCATTGAAAATTATCTAACTGCTCGAAGCGTAGTACGATGGCTCAACCAACACCGTTCGTATACGAAGTGACTTATCCGAGGAGTTCCCGATTCAAACAGGGAGACGTTGTCTCGCCACTTTTCTTCAACGTTGTGATCGACGGGATTATGCGTGAAACATTCGATGGACGACACGGCGTTCGATCTTATTTTTCTTCTTCTTTAAACTCCTTTAATCCCTCATGGGACATAGGGCGGAAACAGTTGCCCTCCAGCGGACCCTGTTTTGCGCGACAGCTCTTAGCTCTGACTAGGATCTCCCAGTTGATGCGGCCTCTGCTAGTAGGGTCCTCCTCCACGTTGTTCTAAGTCTTCCTACTCGATGGGAACCTTGCGATTCCAGTCAAGGGCCTGTTTGGCTAGATTTTCGCGTCGCAAGGTGTGGCCAACCCAATTCCATTTCCTTCGCCTGATTTGGTCGTCTATCCTTTCTTGGCCGGCACGGCGCCATAGTTCTTCGTTTGAAATTCTATCTTGCCAGCGGTTTTTTAGGATACGACGAAGGCATCTGTTGATGAAGACTTGTAGGCGGCCTGTGATGAATTGAGTGACTTTCCATGTTTCGCAACCGTACAAAAGAACTGCCTTAACGTTGGAGTTGAGCAGCCGCAATTTGGTGTTAGTTGAGATCTCCGTTGATCTCCATATGCGGGACAGGCATGCATATGCGCCTCGTGCTTTATTTATTCTGGAACTTACGTCTTCTTCTGCCCCACCATTTTCGGTAATAATGCTACCGAGGTAGCAGAATTTATTTACCAGTTCCACGTCACGGTTATTCAGCGCAGTCCGTTCAATGGTGTTTGCATTTATCGGCATTTCTTTAGTTTTAGTCGGATTTAGCCTTAAGCCTGCTGGACTACTTTCTGTTGCCCAATTGTTTAACATGTTTTTGAGGTCCTGGTGTCTGTGGGCCAGCAAACAGATACCATCGGCGTAGTCGAGATCCTTAAGGCGGTCTACCAAACCCCATTGTATCCGCCTGTTCTATTATCTAGAGCGCCGACAAGGATGTCATTTATTACTATAAGAAATAGTAATGGCGAAAGTAGGCATCCTTGTCGTACTCCTGAGCTCACCTCAAAGCTGTCGGATAATTTTCCATTATGGAGAACTCTGCATTTGGAATTGTTATATAGGGCTTTTATCAATTCTATTATTTTATCAGGCAATCCACGTCGCCGTAGTGCCTGCCATATAAAGCTCCTATTGACCGAGTCGAACGCTTTCTCATAGTCTACGAAACCAAGGTAAAGGGGGGATCGGAATTCAGTAGACTGCTCCACTATTATTCTCAAGGTGTTGATATGATCAATACAGGAGCGGCTCTTCCTGAATCCGGCCTGCTGCCTCCTAAGCGTTCGGTCAACTGCCTCACTTATCCTAGATAGTAACATATGGGACAAAATTTTGCCCACAGTAGATAATAAACAGATGCCTCTCCAGTTGTCGCATATTGTTAGGTCCCTCCTTTTTGGTATTTTGACTATGATACCTTCCGTCCAATCCTCCGGAAAGGTACAGGTGTTCCATGCTATTTCCAGGATTGGCTGAAGCGCATCTACTATGAGGCTTGAGTCGGCTTTCAACAATTCTGGCGGGATGCTATCTTTCCCAGCTGCTCTACCATTGGCCATCGCATGAATTTCGGTTACTATTTCCGTCTTGGATGGGGCCCGGGTGGTGATTCTTATTGGCTGTGCATTGTTGCTGTTTTCCTGAGGTTGCTGTGTAAGTGTACCTTTCAGGGCGGCGAAGAAGTAATCTCTCCATCTTTGGAGTTGCTCCTCGTCGCTGCACAGCAGCCTTCCATCCGCACTCTTAACGACATGCTTTTTAGTAGAGTGCTTTCCCGAGAGCTGTTTAGTGATTTGGTACAGCACCTTACTGTTGCCTGTGTTTGCGGCGTTTTCTGCTTTTTCTGCGAGCTCATTTATCTGCTGCCTTTTATCACGCCGGACACTTCTCTTAACCTCCCGATGTAATTGGGAGTATTCCCGTTCTAGTTGGTGACGTCTTTCCGGGTCGTTTGTAGAGTTTACATTATTTTTGAGGGCCCTTCTGCGTTCTATTTTTTGCCAGGTTGTGTCCGAAATCCAGTGTTGCTGGTTTCTTTGGACATAACCGATGCTCGTTTCCGCAGCCGTCAATATCGCGCCCTTTGTCGTACTCCACAATTCTTCAATATTTGTGTCGTCAGAAACAGTTTGCTGGTTTAATAATTCTTGTAGGTTTCCAGCAAATTCCCGCTTTTTAACGCTCTCCCGCAGAAGGTTTAAGGTAAACCGTCTACGGGTTCTATCATCATGTTGGACGTTTCTGATTGCGGCGATTTTAAGGCGAATAGTTGCTACAACGAAATGGTGGTCGCTTCCAGTATCCGCTCCCCTGAAACTCCTGACATCCTCAAGAATAGTTCTCCATCTGCGGCTGACGGCCACGTGATCTATCTGATTTCTCGTTCTACCATCGGGCGATACCCAGGTCTCTTTGTGTATCTTCTTGTGACAAAAGTAAGTTCCACCTACCATGAGTTGAACTACAAAAGTCAACGAAAGGCTCACCATTGTTATTGGTAACTTGGCTTAGGCCTTGGTTTCCAATTGTGTGTTCAAGGCCGGTGTTGTCATGGCCGATCTGTGCGTTTAAGTCACCCATTAAAACAATGATGTCTCCCCTTGGAATAGAGCGAAAAACCTCATTCAGTCGCATATAGAACTCGTCCTTGATGTCATCTTCTGCGTCTTCAGTTGGAGCATAGCATTGGACTACCGTAGTACTTCTTAGTCTGGTACGCAGGCGCACGGTAATAATCCTCTCAGAAACTGGTGACCAGCTAATGAGGCTGGACCTGGCTTCTTTGGTGAGTATTACGCCAACGCCAATCCTACGGCTTTCAGTTTCGTTTCTACCAGAATATAAGAAGGACTCGCCGTTTGGGCAGATATGTTCCCCCGCATCGGGCCATCTGGTTTCGCTAAGTCCCATGATCTTGATTTTATATCAATTCATCTCGTTGAAGACTTCATCCAGCCGTCCCTCAGCGAGCAGTGTTCTCACATTCCATGATCCTATTCGTGTCCTTGTTCGAAAAGCAAAGGTCGTCGTCGTGTTGTCCATCCGGTTCCGAGGCATTGTTTGCCGATTCGTAGCAATGGTGTTCGATACGACGACAATAACTTCGTGGCCGACTTAATGTTCGCCGACAATCGATCGCATCGACCAGGCAACAGCAACATTCGCCTCGCTCCAGTGGTGCATATTCAAACGATCAAATATTGCCATCAAAACGAAGCATTCCTGAAGCTTGTTTTTGGAATTGGAAAGATGTACATACTAGCCCAGTCACTTTATACAAAAAAAAAGGCAAAACCTCTGAAAAAATGCAACTGGAGATTTATAAGCGGGATTCTCTTTATTTTGGGGTCACAAATAATTTCCCAAAAGTCCATAAAGCCAACTGACCGGCTACTCGAGTTATGGGGGGTCAAAGGTCCCCAAAATCTCTTTTTCTCCAATATCTCGTAAATTATCGGTTTTACGCAATTTATGGACTTTTGGGAAATTATTAGTGATTCCAAAACAAAGAGAATCCCGGTGGAAAATCTCCAGTTGCATTTTTTCCAAAGGTTTATGTACATATAAAATGCAGAATGCAGAAAAGTAGGGTTGCCAAGTTCTGTAGCTTATGGCTCTTATCGGGAGCCGTCGTGTCTCAATTCGATGTCCGGGGATTCAACCATTGCCCCTGAGTTGAACGATGGTAGCGCCGACCACATTTCGTTATTTTGCTCTGAGATGAGTGTTGATGAAGATGACCACATGAAAGAAATGGAGATAGAAGAGATAGAGAGATAACCAACAAAATTATTTCATACCTTGTAACCTATGGACTAGGCCTACTGCGGATACTATATAAAAACGCTGCTTGCATTCTACTTCAAAGGTGGTGCGGAAACGAATGCAGCGCGATGGCCGAGTTTTCTCAGCCCCATATCTCAAAAACTATTGGTTCTACGTAAATTTTGTACAGGACTTTTTTATGCAGATTCATCTCACGAACAATCTTTACTTAGCCAAAAATTGCGTAAAACCGATAATTTACGAGATATTGGAGAAAACGAGATTTTGGGGACCTTTGACCCCCCATAACTCGAGTAGCCGGTCAGTTGGCTTTATGGACTTTTGGGAAATTATTTGTGACCCCAAAATAAAGAGAATCCCGCTGATAAATCTCCAGTTGCATTTTTTCAGAGGTTCATGTATAAAGTGACTGGGCTATACATACAAGATTTGCAACTCATCAGAAATGTTTTTTTCATCGGAAATTTAAGGATCTAATATGGGAACTGTCAATACTGTGGAAGTTCAACCTCAAGCTCAATTTTTTTAACAACAGAAAACCGCACGCGCTTGTTTATAATCACATCTATTCGCTATTTAGGATATTGTTGGGAGAAAGATCTTTGGATATTCCAGATTCAACTGTCACAATACTCGAAAAACGTGACAATTATTTAAGCGGTGGTATTCAAAAGAAAAAAAGCCGATTATGGCAGACAGAGTTTTGAGAACTGTTGAAAACAAAATAAAATCATCTCCTCATTTTTCTACAATTGCTGATGGCATAATTGACACTTCTGGCAAAGAACAATTCTCAGGGTGTATAAGACCAAAATTCATTAAGCAATCCTTGGAAAGTCATTGCATATCATAAAAATTCCGAAATGTGTGATAAAACTAAAATGCAAAAAATATGATCAAAATACACTGCAGGAACAAAGAAAGGGGCGGACTGCAAAAATTATCAAGTAAGCACAATAAAACAAAATTCCAAAGAAATTCCGGTTGGTCAACTTCAATTTCACTAATTACATTTTACCTTTGCCAGAGAGACATTTTTCCAGGTACCGCCCCATAAAAATTATATTTTCAATTTCTACCTTGTTAAGGGTGGATCAGTCACCTTTTGTTGATTTCACTTCTGGTTTATGACAGCATCCCTAAACTAAGGCGAATCAGACTCGGGGACTTGACTTTTGAGATTAGGTATATAATGAGGGAAGATCACTGATCTTGCAGTTAGTCAAGTACTTTCCTTTGGTGTATTACATACTTTTGGTGAATTTTAAGTGAGAAATTATAAATAAAAAAATAAACAAAAATGCTTCAATTTGTTGCTTATATTTCGTACAACGATATTTGTAAACTGTTCACTTTTCTCTGGGATCAAACTGCCTACGATCGTCTGTTAAATGATGGTAAGTTCTGAGTTAATGAGTTACATAATTTTTTTTATTTTTTATCTATTATTTTCATTTTATATATAATATTTACAATTATATATTTCTACAATTTCTTTATCATTTTTATTTTCTAGTTGTACAAGAATTTCAAATTCCATCCAATGAAGCCTTTGAGAAAATATTGTGTTACATGGACGGCACTCCACACACCAGGGATTCCTTCAAGGAGGAAGTGCGCCGATCTGTCAGGGAAGGTAGAGTTCCACAGTTTAGAGTCCATACAATCTCCGATAGTACCGTAACCTCAACTATAAATAAATCAGAAAGTATAGAAGACCTTAAGCAACAAGAAGCAGAAGAGACAGATTTAAGAAGTGGAGTCAGCAGCCAACTCTCAAACTTGAGCGGAATTGAAGAAAATTTCAACAAGGCTGATAATAATTTGAGGCAGCATGAAATAGAAGTTGAGTCAAACAACCAAGGTGAACCGCAACCAGCTGAGCCAATTCATTACTCAAATGATCCTGAAGTTGATACAGAAGTTCTGCTACGGGAAAAGGAAAAACTCGACTTTTTTGCAAGGGCGCTACTCCTAGGGCACGAATTTCAAAGTAGATTGAAGAAAAGGGAAACTACCTTAAACCAGCGAGACCAGAAGTTTAATAGGAGAGACGAGGAACAGAATAATCGAGGAATGGAAATCGTCTGTAAAGAAAGTGAGGTAGCCTTGCAGGAGTATTCGTTGATCAAGCTCGAGGAGTTATTACATGGACTGGCAAGCCATATGATAACGACGCAGTTGTATGAGCTTGAGTTCAACGAAGGAGCATCAACTTCGAACCAACATCGATCGGCAGAGTTTAGCGAGAAAGTTTCAATAGAATTAGAAACTAGAGTGATCAAGCAAAAGCGAAAAAGATCAGCATCGACGGGAATCTATGATGAACAACCGGCTAAACAGAGGAAATTCAATACTCCATTGCCAGCGATGTCGACGGACCTCAATGATGCAAGTACAAGTTCTGGCCAGCCAATGAAATTCGGCGAAGAGTTGAAGATGAAATATTAACCCGGAAAGGACCGGAGATAATGAAGAATGTATCGCAGTGTCAAGCGGCAATTCTCTTCAATTGTGAAAATGTATATAAAATGATTAAATATTGTAAAAATTTGTTGATTAAAGATTGTAAAAATTATTTTTCTCTTTTCATTTATTTTAATTTTTCCATTTTGGTAGAATTCTATTCTGATGTTACATGTTATTCTGGAGATCGACGATATGCATTACTCGTGCATTGTGCATTTTTTAAAAATTGTTGGTTAGAAGGTAAAATATCGCCAAGGCATATAGAGGGATCTGTCATCTCTGAAGGACTAGGCCCTCCCTATATGTCTTTGAGTATCATTTCCTTATAAAATACATTATTTCACAGTACCTGGCAGTGTTCTGAAGGAAAATTGGTACAAGGTAATCTACACAGAAGACTCTAAGATGAACTGCCGAGTAGTTGAAATATAGCCAAAAAAATTTCAGCTCCGGAGCGGATGCAGTATCTTTCAAGGAAAAATTTGGAGGGAGTGACAACTAGCGAGAAAAAATTCTTCAAAAGAGAATATTGGGTGGTATGTAACTAACAGCCAAGCTGCCATCTTGGCTCTCAACTCCACTTTTATATCTTCAACACTAGTCAAGGAATACTCAGATAAGCTCGAATGCATAAGCAGAAATGTAAACATCACCCTACAATATGGATGCCTATTCAGCGGAAGACGTAGACCGTCTTATCAATACGATTAAAAGGCATATTTAGTTATACACAGGCATATTTACCTCATCTGGCTACAGTACAGCAAAGAGAACATGGGCGGTTAACAAAAAAAAAAAACAATTCTAAAACCTCCTAAAGCTATCCACGCAAGCTATAGCTGTGTACGCAAGACACTGGCTAATAAGGGACCATGCATCAAGAACTGGCTTCACATTTCACACATGCCGTAACTGTAAGGATCCAAATAAAAAAGAAACTGTTTTATACTTGGTGTGAAAATGTCCAGGGCTAGTACAGTTCATTTGGCAGCCACGGAACTAGCTTGACGATTCAGCAACAGAGCATCCAACAAATTTTTATTTTAGGTTAATGATTTGCACATCTGCAAGAGCATCCTCATCGCCATTTTAATTGAAAAAAGCATGTGGTAAATGGATTCTGCGAAGTGGTGCGCCTTACTCCACTTCGATACCACCCGGCCGCCATCCCTCTGCCGCCCTACTTGCAAACAATGTTTGAGTTTATTCGGGTGCGTCAAGTAAACCTTAGATATTATATATTTTTGGTTGGCTTGGAAACACATTTTTCTAGACAAGTCGTTCTTATTTAATTATACAGTGGTTATACAAGCTTTCATGCGCCCCCCTGTTTTTATTGTAGTCTGTTAAAAGTCCCAGAATATTACTTAATCCGTTGACGCAGCGACAAAAAGTGCCCCTTGGCATACGACATGAGAAAACAGCACGGCTACTATTGCATGATTTCTTACCAGACGTTAAAATCTCAAGAAGGTCCTTGTTTGTGCTCTTCAAATAAAACCATAACTTAAAAGTTGTCTTACCAATTTTTTTTTCTAGTTTTATGTTGGTCTTTGGCTCGTGTCATTATGCAAACTCTTCATCCTTTCCAAATCTCATTGCATCTTTATTGCACGGTTTCTTACATGCTAATTTCTGACAATCAAGCTCCGTAATTTTTACCACAGATTCGTCATTTGTGACCTTAAAAACTCCCCGATGCCAATTTTCTATGGATTCGGAATACATTTTCAAAATTTATCCGCCATATTGGCGCCGCCATATTTAATTTTCAAATTTTGACCACAGAATCGTTATTTGAGGTCCTAAAAATCCCCGATGCTGATTTTTGATGGAATCGGAATCCAATTGCAAAATTCGTTCGCCATCTTGGAAGCCATCTTGATTTTTTTTACAAAATTGTCAAATTGCATTGTCACGGAAACTCAATGTGTGTTCAAAGTTTCACAAGAATCGGTTGACCGGACCAAAGAAAGAAACAAACGAATAAATAAATATACGAGGTCAAGCTAAATAAAAGTGCAATAAACGAACTCCCAACTTTTTCTCAATAAAACCGTAAAATCTAAGGACTGCCCTTTTCCTGAAAGAATTTCCGTTAATATCGACTTCTTTCAATAAATTTTTGAAGGATTCAATTTTAAACATTTGCGATCACATGTTGACTGCTCTCCTTTTATCGACAATACGATATCCTTCAACTTATTACGAAGCCACATCCTTTAAGAAGCACTTTAAAATGTAATAAAACATTGTAAGATCTCTCTGCTTGACTGGGGTCGTATTTGGGGTAGTGCTGTAAGAGTGAAGGTAATGTTTTCAGATTGAAATTGAAATGACAGAGCATGAAACTTGATGAGGGTGCTACGAGGAACCAAATATTGAAAAAAAAAAATTGCTTCAAAAAAATTAAAGAGGAAAATTCGGAAAAAAGAAACATATAACCAAAGGTAAAAGTGAAGGTAGATGGTGTTGATAAAGTTGATGTTTGTATTGGTTTGCAGTCATTCGATAGAATTGAATCAACCCGCCAATAACAGGACTATTTCACAAGGATATGGTTGAGTAGATTTTTAATTAAAGGCTTTGCTTTTATTTCGGGAAAAGTGTCGGGATTGTCAGTATAGGCAACATTTGTTAAAACTCTCACTGGCGTTCAATGCTTTATCCTGATATGAAGGCTCCGGCAGGATGGACCATACCCTTCGTACCATACTCGTAGGACTTTTATGAACCAAAGGAAAGGACTAAGGCGAGCAGCACGGGAGTGGAATTGGGGAGCCTCAAGGAGAACATCTGATCCCCGATTTCGCAAACCCGTTCCAAGAAAACCGAAGGCGGGACTGCGATCAGGAACCACCAATTGGCCGGCACCAATAGGAACCACGAATTGGCGCATATAATGCCAGTGGTACGTTGTTTAACGAGACCTTTCTCGAAGTGATAGCTTAGTGAGTCTAAGCGGCAAGCCACTAAACAGATTGCTAAAACTGTTCCAAATATTTCGTGTTCTTAGACCTATGGATTGCACTACACAGTTCGAATCCTCTCTTCGTGGTACGACACGCGGAAGCTTTAGAACTTAGCTATTTTAGCCTCCCTAAGCATGGTATTTCGAAGACCATGAATTGCTGAATTTGATCATAACCCACAGAACTCGAAAGCCAATCCTTTCTATGCCAAGTGGTCAAATTCAGATTTTCAATCTCTACAAATTCATACTCCTAATCAAAGCTTGCATGATCCTTTTTGCAACCTGACTTCCGTTTTGGTGACCTAGCGCGGGAGACTGTGCCACCATTTCCGCTTCGTAAGCTGATGTGCACTTCTCCGCTCTGTGGTTTAATTCCTTAGGAAAAGCCAATGGTCTTATTTATATGATAACCTTGTCATTAATTAAGTCGCAAACGTCAAAATATATCGTATATCTTGCGCTCTGTCTATGATACATCTCGGTCACCCTCATTAATAGACATCTTAAGCGTCTTGCCTCTTTTTTGTTCTCTCTTCGTTCGCAGATTCTTCCTCATCCATACCTGCTTGACTGTGACAGATATCTTAACTAATGGTCAATGAACATAGTCTCTTCCTTCAAAATTCACGAAGTCTTCAAGAATTTGATTTTAATAGATCCGGTACAGCCAATGTTTCAGAATCTATGTTGCCAGTAAATGTTAACGGAAGACACGTAGCGAAGGTGCCATCGACAGGTGTGATAATTTAACTTCTAACCTTCAATTTCTAAAAAAAAACTTTACATTTAAGAAGCGGCAACATTGATCCACAAAAATCTAGATATTATCGGAATAGAATGCTACATGTCGGCTCTTTTGAGGCCTTCCAGTCATTCTAAGACTGTACTCTAGGCTCAGCACCTCAACCTAATCATCTATCGCGGACTTGGAGGTGGATCATGAGATTCTAGAGAAGGGTTTTGGACCCTGGATCAAAGTATGTGCCCTAGATCCTCCCACACGAGCTTGTCTGCAGTTTCGTTGCCCTAAATACCCCAAAGTCGAAGCTCTGAAGTATGTAAAAGCAACCTGGACCTATTTTGGAAGAAAATTTAAGAAAAGATTTTAATCTTGGTGCTTTATAAACCTTTCTCAAGGTTAAGCCTAGCACTAGTTGAGCCTCAATAGCATGCGTTTCAGTCTGGAAAACAGAGACTTTGGAGCTGGGTCCTGCCAAGCCAACCTCTGTACCATTTGCCATCATTGACCAGTCGGTAAAGCAATGAGGATTTCTAGGACTTCCTAGGAAGGAGTCCAAAAACGGCATTCAGTGTGAGCTATGGCCATTACGAATTTAAACGAATGCCCTTAACATGAAAATTTAGAGGGCCACAATATTAAACTACTGAATGTGTTCGACAGGTTGAGGGCAATAACATCAAACTCCAGCCGGAAAAGTGCAAATTCCTCACAAGGCAACTAATTTACTTGGGTCACGTCACATCACGGTAAGTCAGTTCTCATGACCTCTGTAATGGTTAACTCCAACTTCCGTGAGACAAGGATGGCAAGATCATCTGCTTAGTAGACGCCATCGTAACCAGAATCGTGTAATTTGGTCAAAAGCTTATCCACAACCACGGACCATAGTAACGGGAACCTTGAGGGCATCCTTTGATAGCCATGACACTAATGATGGAAACGTCCCTCTTGGTTTAGACAGGTGGTGCGTAGAAGATATGTTGCGCCCTACAAGGATGGCATTTATCCACTTATAAAAACCAACATGAATTTTCTCCAGATGGTTGGAATATATCCCCAATTGAAGCCGGCGTTAAAGAGACAGACCAAGTTGAGGATTGCCATCCATCGATTGAAGATTTAATCGATTTAACCTTGCCCCGTTCGAAAATATTTCCTGAAAGGCTTCGAGAATACAGGTTTAGAATAGTCCTATGATTATGCCCAGCATCCAAGAGATAAGTGGTTTGGACCCCGGAAAGTGCTCGGTGAGCAGCACCTCAAGCCATTTTCGCGCGCCCACCTCATTGAAGGAGTCTTTGACTGGTAGCTTCTTTTGTCTAGTTGGCTCTTGTAGAGTGTGCAGGCTCTCACAATGCTTCGTTCGGGTAATCCTTTTAGAACGTCCCATGAGAACTTACAATGTTCACAATGTAAACTGACTGACTTACTGAAATGGCACCAGTGCTTCTGGCAAGGACGTCGAGCTCTTTGCAGACATCAATAACTTGCAAAAAATTGTGGATCATCCCACAAGAGTCCCTGATGTTGCTGATCAAGGAAGATATCTTCTTGATCTTTTCCTTACTTCTCATCCAGCACGATATACCGTCAGAGTTGATTCACCTCTCGGCAAACTGACTGTGTCTATACAGATTTTAGTAAGGCTTTCGACAAGCTCTCCCACTCTATTATAGTTCTTAAACTAAAGAAATTAGGCTTTCCTCATGCCCTTGTGGATTGGTTCCAGTCGTACTTAGCCGATAGAACCTACCAGGTTCTATTCCGCGGAGTCAAATCGAAGAACATCGAAGCGTCCTCTGGAGTCCCGCAAGGCAGTCATCTTGGCCCTCTTCTTTTTATTTTATCAATTGACGATATTGTTACCCTGCTAAGGCACTGTAAAATCATTATTTACGCTGATGACATCAAACTGTATCGCCACATAAGGAGTATAGAGGATTGCAAACTTCTGCAAGCAGATCTAAACACCTTCTATTCTTGGTGTTCCAACAACAACCTTGTGCTTAATATTAGTAAATGCGAGATCATGACTTTTTGTAGGAAACGTGGTGTTATAACTTTTGACTATACTTTCCTTGACAACAAGGTCTCCCGTACTGAATCTGTAATCGATCTTGGGGTTAGGTTAGAAAGTAAGTTGGATTTCTCCACCCACATCAATTATATCTCCTCCAAGGGCAATTCAGTCCTGGGATTTATAAAAAGATGGTCCAAAGAGTTCAAAAACCCCCTCGTCACTAAACACCTGTACGTATCTTTGGTTAGGCCTTTGCTTGACTACGCTTCCCAGGTATGGTCTCCTTACTACTCCTCCCATGTCAGTAGAATCGAATCGGTTCAAAGGAAGTTCGTCCGGTTTGCACTCAGCCACCTCCCGTGGGATGACCCACTCGCTCTTCCGCCTTATGAGAACAGACTTAAATTGCTCAACTTAAGCTCCCTCCATAAGTGCCGTGAGGTCGCTGACGTTATATTCGTTCATCGACTGATGAATGACAAAGTGGACTCTGGTTTCTTAAGAAACCGCGCGTCATTTAGAGTGAATAACTACAACCTGAGAGGTGAACCTCTTTTGCACATTAATTCCTCTAACACCAATTATGGCTTGTTCGAACCCGTTAATCGCATGCTTATAAATACTAACAACAATAGGAGTGTGTTTAGCTTGCCAACCAGTGAAGTTGTCCTTAAAAGGACCCTTCTCAATGTGGCGTGACTCTCTGCGTGCCTCACTCCCTTTTTAGTTTTGCACGCTTCTCTGTTTAATGTTTTTGATCTTTTATGTTTTTAATATTTTATGTTTGCATGTCTCAGCTGAGCCACGGCAGTGGTAAATATTTCTCAGCCCTGCTGGTAAGTGCGCCTTCTGTCTTAGAAGGGAAACTCTATATATATACATATAATATATATATATATATATATATATATATATATATATATATATATATATATAGATTTTCATGCTTAGCTGAAAAGTGCGCCTTCTGTGCTAGAAGGGTTAACTCTATAATTCGGACCACTGCTTAGTTAGCGCTAGCTTGCCATTCAAATTTCCCACCCCTCCCAAACCATTCAGAAGAACTGTATGGCATTATGGGAAGGCCAATTGGCTGGGGCTTACTAATTTTTTCCAATCTACTGACTGGAACCAGTGTTTCCGTAATAAAAACGTCAACTCTGCCGCTATCAGTATCACTAGAATCATACAGGCAGGAATGCACTTGTTCATTCCTCATTCTACTAAATCTGTGAAGGCTAGGCCCAACACATGGTTTAATCAGGAGTGTATGAAAGCAATCAGAAATAAAGAAGCCGCCTTTCGAGCTTACAGGAGCTTCCCGAGTGAATCGCTCCGTGCAGAGTATATAAAACTAAGAAATTCCTGTAAAGTCACCATCTGGAATGTCAAAAATTCATTTGACAGCAAGTTGAGAAGTAAACTCCTTAATGCAACCTCTGGTAGCAAGAACTTCTGGTCCTTGGTAAGCTCCATTAACCCTCGCTTCCTGTCTGGGGTCTTTTTTGACCCCAAGTTCCATTCAATGCTTAATACAAAAGAATTTTTTTTACCAATATGGCCCACTCTTGTTGACTTTTAAGTTGCATGATTAATCTTTAATTTCCGAAATTTTCGAGGATCCAGGACGGATCGTTATTTATTTATTAGCAATTAATTACGCGTGGGGTCAAAATTGACCCCAGACAGGTTACATGTTTTTTTTTTGCCTGCTTTCCCGGAAACAATAAATTGCATCATCACGTACAATGTATTGCATCATCTCGGAAACGACTACATCATAGTGTACAGTGTGCTGCATAACTTTGGAAGCCTCAAAGTAGATAGTGCATTTTGTTTGTTTTGTTTGTATTTAGTGTTTGTTTTGTTTGTATTTAGTGTTTGTTTTGTTTGTTTGGTTGAATTTTGGCATACAAAATGGCAAGCACAAGTCGTCAAGGTGCATTGGACATCGATGAAGTCCTAGAAATGCTAAATTTATCTGAGGAAGATGACGCCAGTGACGGAAGTGACGCAGAAGAGGACATTATACTCTCGAATAGTGAGGACGAGGATGATTCAGGGAATTCGGATGAAGAAAACGACGATCAGACTGCCGCATACATCAGCAAGGATGGCATGATAAATTGGAGCCCTCAGCCACCTGTCGTTCGAAGGCAACCATCGCGGAACATAATAAAGTTTTCACCCGGCCTTCCGGCGAATATGCAAATTGAGTCAAAAGTGGATTCCTTCCGAAAGTTCTTTACCGACGATATGTTGGACCTCGTCATCGAATACACCAATCAGCGTGCATCTTATCTGAAAAAGGATCATGAATACTTTACCCGCTGGACTAACATCGACAGAACGGAACTTCTTGCATTCCTTGGACTGCTGTTGATGTATGGAGTGGAAAAGGGTCGAGGAAAGATCCTTCGTGAATTCTGGTCAGAAGAGTATGGTTTCTCCATCTTCAGGGCAACAATGAGTCGAGCCAGATTCGAAGACATATTACGAAGTCTACGATTCGACAACAAAGAAACACGACAAGCAAGAAAGGACGCTTCAGGCAACAAGGCAGAGGCAATTCTGGAGTTACTCGATAAGTTTGCGAACCAATGCCGAGAATCTTATATTCCATCTTCAAACATCACTGTGGATGAACATCTCTGTACTTTCCGAGGACGATGTGGGTTCAAGGTCTATATTCCTTCGAAGCCAGGAAAGTACGGAATTAAATTCTGGGCTGCCGTTGATTGTGAAAATCAGTACTTGGTAAACCTGCAAATTTATCCCGGAAAAATTGGAAACCAGCGAGAACAAAACCAAGGCAAGCGTGTAGTGCTGGATTTAGTCGAACACCTAGCAGGCACTGGAAGAAACATAACGACAGACAACTTTTTCACAAGTTTTTCCCTTGCGCAAGAACTGCTTCAAAAGAACATGACATTGGTTGGTACAATGAGGAAAAACCGCACTGAGCTACCAAAGGAAATGCTGCCGTTAAAGGGAAGAGGAGAGCTTTCTACCGTTTTCGCTTACGCTAAGAAAACTCTGATTGCATCTTATGTGCAGAAAAAAAACAAAGCTGTAATTTTGCTCTCCACCCAACACAACACGTTTGACATATCCACCGAGGATCACAAGAAACCCGAAGTCATATTGTTCTACAATTCAACAAAGTCAGGAGTAGATACTGTCGACCAAATGGCACGGATTTATTCTGCAAAACGCGGCACGAGAAGATGGCCACTCGCAGTGTTCTTCGACATTGTGGACTTCGCTGGCATAAACGCATACAAGTTGTTTGCAGAAATAGACCCTACCTACAAAGGGAAAAATTCAAGGCGAACGTTCTTGAAGCAGCTTTCCAAGGAACTAGTATGTCCTGAGATCGCCCGTCGACTGCTACGGCCTCAATGTAAGACCGAGAAAATTCTGCGAGCTGTGCGCGATATCGGCTTCAATCATTTGATCACTGCGGCACAACCACAAAATCGGGGCAACAAGCGAGGAAGATGTGGAAGATGTTCCAGGAAATCCGACAAAAAAACAATGCAAACCTGCATGAAGTGTAAGGTGTTTGTTTGCAAAGAGCATTCTGTGACAGAGGTATTGTGCCTGGATTGCACTGAAAATTCGTTGTAGAGAGCGAGTGAACTGAACACATTTGTACTGCTATGCAAGAAGCAAATTTAGAATTTATTTATGTATGATAAACGAAAATAAAACATTTTAATTTTACTGTATGTTTTGACTGTAAACTCGCTGTATACCATAAACACATACATCGCATATATATATATCTATATATATGTATACATATGTATATATATGTATACATATGTATATATAGTATATACATATATACTTCTACTATATAAGTTATACATATAGAACTGATATGCGCGCATGTAACAATAGTTTTGCCTTAAAAAATGGCTTGGGGTCAAAAAAGACCCCAGCCAGCGTTAATGTATTTTAAAAGCAGACAGGAAGCGAGGGTTAAGAAGAATTTCACTTCATCCACAACTCCTTCACTTATCCACAATGAGAAGGTGATAACAGACAGAAAATCCAAGGCCGATTTATTAGCATCTCTGTTTGCTTCAAATTCTTCTCTACCCCAAAATGGTACGCTACCCCCGGTCCTCGAGCACAGCGCTCATTTAATGGACAGGGTTTTCTTCAACACTCGTGAGGTGTACAGGTGCCTCAAGGAGCTCGATGTCAACAAATCCACTGGACCCGATAATATACCCCCTATCGTCCTAAAACAATGCGCCTCACCTTCGGCTAAACCTCTGCGCAAACCTTTTGCCCTATCATACTCTTCCGGAGTTTACCCAGATTCTTGGAAACCTGCTCATGTGCAGCCAATACCGAAAAATACGAGTGTGCGTAGGACCACACTTTAGAAGTGTTAACTTCTATGGCTAGTCTAAATGTCCAAATCAATCTTAATACAGGACGATAAGGATTAATATATTTTATTTAGGAATATTCTGTTAAAGTTTATTTAATTGTTACTTATATGCACTCCCTCCAAAATGTGTTGCAATGTTTTGGAAATTAAACAATTTATCTTAAACTTATCACACAAAGATCGGACGATGGATGACTGGGATAATGTAGTTTTTAGTAAAAATAGTAGATAATACATCGCACCCTTAGAATGAAAGTGACCTAACTCAAAAATTGCATTTTGTGGGAAATGAGCAAGACAGTTTTGAAATAAGTGCGGTGTTGAGTAAATTTAAAAGTATCTGTCCCGTGTTTCATTGAAAATGATTCATTTTTTCCGTATTTATATATTGATCTTTTATGTACAGATTGGTAGCATTATATTAAATTTAAATGTATTTTAAATATATTTTGACAATTTTAATAAGAAATGGTTTCAAATTAAGTCACTCTATGTCAAAAATATTTCTGTATTTCTGGGACTTTTTATGAGTTAAGCCTATTTAAGACGCAAAGATGTAGCAAATGCTGATGGCACATTATGGTTTCAGTCATTATTTTACCATAAAATTCTATAGATGTAAGGGTGTATATTGAAATCCGTCGATTTTATACACGTCCACTCGCGAGCACCTCTGACGCAATACAGATTCGGTCTCTTTCACATAACGTGCATAGGTGAATTGTGCGATCAACAAAAATGACCGATGTATACGTTATCACTTTTTTACTCTTAATTCGGGCTCTTTTTCGCCATAGGCTTTTAGAGTAGGCTTTTTAAGGTCAGTTTATAGCAAAATCAGAATTTACAGGAATTTTGAGTTAGGTCACTTTCATTCTAAGGGTGCGATATATAGTAATAAATACATAGTACATAGTTCATAGGAAAAATGTAGTATACATAGTACTTGTCGTCGGGTTGATGCAATAGTCACGAAACAGAAATTTTTGCTATTTTAAACATTGTGCAAATATGCAAAAAAGTCATATTATATTTAGCCAAAGTCACGGATCTAAATTTGGGAATCCACTGGATTCATTTTGAATTTTTTCAGAACATAGTACATAATATGCAGTACATTGTATATAGTACGTAATAGATAATATATAATACATAGAAAATAATATAACATACCAGTGCAGTAGGGAATGGAATTACTGGAAAAACTACTTCTACAGAAGCAGTTCAGTACTTCCACCCAGTACAAAAAAGGCATTACATTAACACGGCGATGGCCTAGGCTGGGAAGTACTTTTTTTCCCTTCCATTTGGAAGTACTTATACTACATTTATTACTAAACTCATAATGCAAAGTTATTATACTGTAAATTTTTATAATATAATTTAGTTGGCGTAGGCGTGAAGGGGTGGGGTAGCTTATAGTAAAATTAAGCGATTTATATTTATATCATAAACATAAATTCAAATATATGTTTATACATTAAAGACATAAAACTTAATGGCTGAGACAACTGTGATGGTTAACAAAGAAAACGAGCAGCTACGAAGTTTTTCAACACGCTTTTTGCGCGAAATCAAACGCTTGGTCACCAAACCCATTCTCCTCTGCATTATTTGTAAGTCATTACAGAGAACACTAATTAAAGAAGTACTTCCAAATCGACTTCCCACAATAAATACCTGCGATTTTCCCTACTGGGATACTACCTCAGATATGTACGTAAAATACAGATGCCCAGTCGAATAGGCGAAACGCCGAAACGTATTCCATGTCGCCGAAAGCGATTAATCCAAGCAAAAGATTTAAATATTGCAGCCATTTAGTTGGCTAGAGCATGGCAACTTTTAGTCGAGGTCCAGCAACAGACATCAGCGATGGTCACGCGCATTTTTGGTTCGCACCCGTTTCTGGGCACTTGTGCCTATGCAACTGGCTAGAGCATGGCAACTTTTGGTTTAGCTCCACATAGAAACAGCAGCGTATAATTCTATGTGTGCGAGGAAAAATAGCCCGCGCTTGGTGGGTGGGATTGGGTTAGAATGTTGCAATGCAGAAGCAAAGTCTAGTAATAAGTCCTAGTCTAGTAATTTCTAGACTTTGTGCAGAAGCTGCTCTCAGCATTCGTTTTATATTCTCGCACCGCTCTCAAAATTCATGTCATATTCAGGGGTGCCACTTTGGCTCTATAGAGCCATTTGTGGCTCTTTATAAAAAAAAACTTTTAAAATTGGCTCTTTGGCTCTTTTTCAACTTAAATGGCTCTTTTGCCTTTTTCTTTCAACTTGATCTTGAATTTTAACTGATTTGGTTTTTCCTAATTACATACTCGCAAAGAATTTACCATTACTGTTACTGGATAAAAATTCAATATTTGATTTCAAGATTTTAGAACTATCCTACAACTAATTTCTCTGGTCGACCATGCCTCCTACTCGTATGGTAAAGAAGAAGATTTGTTTTTGACATCTTATTGTTCGCGGTTTTCAATGTAATTCCTGTTGTGTTTGAATTTGGCTCTTTTTTATCAGCTTTGGCTCTTTTTCTCGGAAAATTTGGCTCCAAAATTTTTTGTTTAGTGGCAACCCTGGTCATATTCTCGCACGCCATCGCACACAGCAGCGAATGTATGAATGTATGCAGACCCGCTCTCAAAATCCATCGCATATTCACGCCGCTCTTTAGCATTCATTTCATCCTCTCGCACACATTCGCTGCTGTGTGCGATGGCGTGCGAGAATATGACATGAATTTTGAGAGCGGCGCGAGAATATAAAACGAATGCTGAGAGCAGCTTCTGCATTGCAACATTCTAACCCAATCCCACCCACCAAGGCGGGCTATTTTTTGCCTCGCACACATATAATTATGCGCTGCTGTTTGTAAGTGGAGCTCAACTAAAAGTTTCCATGCTCTAGCCAGCTTCATAGGCACAAGTGCCCAGAAACGAGTGAACAACAAAGTGCGCGTGTCGCCAACATGTGTCCAGAAACGGGTGTAAGCAACAAAATGCGCGTGTCGCGAATTCTTTGTTTTACCCCCAGCGAAAAAGTGCCAAACGCGCCTAAAGAAGTTAACACTTCAAAAAGGTAACTCCAGCCTTCCCTCCAACTACCGCCCAATAGCAATCACTTCTATCCTCTCCAAAACCATGGAGACGATAATTAACAAAAAGCTTATGGGATATCTAGAATCCAACCAACTTATAAACGACAAACAATACGGCTTCCGACAAAAAAGATCCACTGGTGATCTTTTAGTTTGCCTTACAGAACACCTCAACCGAAGTTTGCATGGATCTGGTGAATCTAGTTTGGTTGCTTTGGATATTTCCAAGGCTTTTGATAGAGTATGGCACTCAGCCTTGTTAGCTAAACTCAAAGCTATTGGAATTGACTCGCTTCTCTATAAGTGGGTTGAGATTTTCCTTTCCGGCCGTTCAATTAAGGTAGTTTTGGATGGCGTCAAATCTGAATCTCACCCCATCTCTGCGGGGGTCCCCCAGGGGTCAATTTTATCACCGGCCCTATTTCTTATCTTTATAAATGACCTACTTTCAATCCCCTCCAATCCACTTCTCAGCTTCGCTGACGACGGCACTCTACGTTACTCGTACAGCTTCGATACAACACAGACACATGCCAGATCCTGTCTTGATGATCGTGAACTAATGTTCAACTCTATTAATAACGACATTGAACTTATTCTAGAGTGGGGAAAAATGAATCGTGTCGAATTCAACCCCTCCAAAACCAAGTACCGTCTTATTTTAAAGAAAAAGATCAACACCTCACCATCCTTGACAGTGGATGACGTGGAAGTAAAGGCCGACCCATCCCTACACATCTTAGGCGTGACATTAGCCAAAGACTTGCGATGGAATGACCATATATTCCAAATCGCCAAACAAGCATCCCAGTGCTTGTGATTTTTTAAGAGGTGCAGGTTCCTCCTCCAACCATCGGCCCATGTTGTTATTTATAAATCCTACATTCGGCCTCTTCTCGAATACAACTCCCTCATTTGGGGCGGCGCTCCAATAACAACCTTAGCATGGTTAGATAAGGTCCAAAAAAGGCCTTTAAGTTAATTAATGACGATACCGCTTGCTCCACCATCGACCCCCTAAGCCACCGTAGGAATGTAGCAGCACTGACAAAATTTTATCGCTACTATCATAGTGACTGTTCCTCCGAGTTAAACGCTCTTTTGCCTCCACGGCAATCTTATACCCGCAACACCAGATTAGCCCACTCGTCCCATTCCCTACACCTGCAACTCCCCCTTTCACGCACTCAACAAGATATGAATTCGTTTGTAAATAGAACAACTCGACTGTGGAATAATCTCTCGCAGTCAGTTTTTCCGAGCTCCTACAACATCCAAGAGTTCAAACGCAGGGTTCATCACCACCTTCTTCAATACCCCCCCCGTACCTTTATAATCCTTAACCTATTCCCCCCACCCCTCCCCCGTACTAAGCTTACTGCTAGACATTGCACCATGACGTGACAAATGACATGACGGACTAGTAGTACAAAGGGTGACTCCTGAGCTTAGCACTACCACATAAAAAAAAATTCTTGGTGTAGGTTGTTAGGGTCAACCTGTATTCTTCCTATTGCTCTATTGAACGACCTCACTCAGAGCGGACAAATGCGCTTGCCACACGGGTATACACACTCCCGCTACGGGCATGGAAATCCTAAAAATGCGCCCGTCAGAGGTATTTGTAAACGAACATTCCAAAAACGAATTACGGTTCCCAAACGGTCCCCCGACTAAGTACTAACTAAGTGCAATGCTGCTTGACCTACCAATCCAATTTTGCTCATTTTATTCTAAAAAAGTGTGAGCGTGATTTGTTTGGGCTATCCCGTGCGTCCTTTTGGAGATCGGCACTTCAGTGAGATATAGACCAGTTGGTTTTCTTAGGAATCAGATAAAAGGCGCGAAAATTTGAGAGACCCACAATGTTGAACCTAATGTGCAGATACAGATGCAAAAAGTGAGTACTCGCCTAGAACGCGCCATACTAATCACCTTTTTTGAGTAGGAAAATGATGGCTGCTGTTTTATGGAATGCGAAATTGTATGCACTTGAACTGCGATTATGCAGAATAGTAAACTAGGTTTCAAAAAGTTTTCCTGGCATATATCCATTTTTATGACGAAACGACCCTTACTTTTCGAACATGGTAAACACTTTATATTTATTAACCTGTTTACAACGTGAGATTCCTATAATGAATTCAGTTTTCATTGGTTCGTCGCTCAGACAATTTAATTTGAATTTCCATTGCAAATCGAAGGGATTAATTTTACCAATTTAAAGTTCACGTATGCCGGCAAATTCACTTCAAGGGGTTAAACAATTCATGCAAAATCATTCGCGATTTCCGACCAAATCAAATTATACTCACCAATAAATTGCTCGATGGTTTCAACATTGATACGCATCAGTTTGGTTTGATATTTTCCAGTAATGATTCACGGTTTCTCGTTATTATTTTAATTTACTATGATTTGAAAACTTTCGATGGATTCTATTTAAATCTGTACTATTTTACATGTAAGCACTTTGTGTTCTGCAGCTTAACGCGGAAATTGAAAATGTGGAAGGTAACCTAGTAAAACTAATTACCATCATCACCATCATAATCAAAAGGAAGACCAATGTCAATCACACGTTCCCAACTCGAAGGCATTCAAACCGGAATGGTTTCATATTCGATTACTACTCAGCGCCCGCCGATCACTTTGCATACGTCCATAGCTGCGGCATAAGCTAGCAGAAATGAAGCGGCTTAATTGAATTTTCATGGCGAACAAAGATTGGCAGGTAATTAAAAGCGTTCTAAACCAAATACGTAGACGTTAAGCTTCTCCTGTCCGGGGAACCCCGTCGATAGTAGTAAATATGTAGGCGAATGCGCTCCGAGGTTTAGATCAAATCAAAACTTCGGCTACTGGAGGCATTTTCAATTAATGGAAGTCTGTCATAATTTGTGTTGCGAAATAATCGCTTTAGTGCAATATCAAAGGGCTTAGATCCGATTTTGTGGACTTGTGTGAAATTTCACATCAAAATGGAAGGTTTGGAGGTGGTCTGTGGGAAAATATCGTATTTACCTGGTGGTATAAATTTTAGAAACTAATTTTGTATATAATTAGACAGAAATTAACTAGTTTGCTTCAGTTTATAACATTCAAAAGGGAGATTTAAATAGTGATAATTACAGTCGGAATAAATATAGAAATGGTGAGTGAAGGTAGAGGTTAAATGCCGCGTGGATTTCTTGAGAATCACCAGTAAATGAGCAACTACATCCAAACTCTTCACGCTCTATTGAAATACCATTGTTTCTTTTCTCGTTATACTTTTTTTTATTTTTTGTCCCAGAGTTTGTGTTACTTACTCTAATGGCCTTAGATGTGCAGGTTATGCCAATGATAACAATATAACGATCACGAGTAAGGACGATTTGGCTATGTTAAGCCTCCTACAGAGGATTTTCTCCAAAGATTACCCTTAAAGTTGTAATGAAAACCTCAGGTTGGTCGTCCGAAGAGCCCCAACTCAGATCCTCATACACTAAATTAAAGTTTATCAAAAATAATTCCTCAAGAAAATCACTATCAAGGTAGTACCGGGTAAGTGGTGGTGATTCCCTAATGTAGGTGGTACATTCGGAAGGTCACCACTCCACTCCGCCTTACTAGTGAGACGCTCATTACATTTAGTACCCACATGTGGCATGACCCACGGCCCTGAGATTAAGAGTGTCATGCTCTGCTGACTAAGCTAGCCGCGCACCAGTGAACGTCAAGAAAGATACAAAAGAAAGGAAATTTAGAAACTTAGGGAATCAAACGGTTGTTATAGTCCGCCCGGATGTCCGGATGTCTTCAGAAGTCGTTGGTAGAACGCTGGAACTCTCTCTATTGCCCTCTTCAAAACCACACTACCTTTTACGTCACTCGGTCGATCGCAAGGACACATTCCGCCGATAGGAGGTTTGCCAGGCTGTCCGAAGAGGTTGGAAATTGCTGCAGCAGGTCACCGCGAGCCAAGCCATGTACAACGAGAACATTGTAG
The DNA here is from genome assembly GCA_949987705.1 of Thereva unica. Lineage (NCBI taxonomy): Eukaryota > Metazoa > Arthropoda > Insecta > Diptera > Therevidae > Thereva > Thereva unica. The sequence continues at coordinate 32,639,386 of OX465281.1, read as the reverse complement.
GTACGAAGGGTTCAAAAAATACAACAACACGCCATCCTTCTATAGGCAGGAAGGTTTGTCTACTTCCGAGCGTTTTTTTCTTGTAATACCATAAAGCTTAGAGTTACCATTTGTTGTCGGAAGGCTGTCTCGTTATGGAAAGTTGTATCCAAGACGCTGTGTGCCCAGTGAAGAGAAAATGGCTGAGCGTTACCAAAGGTCTAAAGCCCATGCTAAAAAAGAAAGGAAATATACAATAAAGCACCAGTGGCAACTGCCAGAAGAAAGAGAATTATGCCAAATTATTAAAGTCCTTTAAGCTCCCATACTGAATCAAAAAAACGATTTAACATGGCACACAGACCAATACTAAATAGCAGAAGAAGTAAAAGAAGGTAGACTCAAAGATGCCGAATGGTAATAGGTGAAGGCGATTCTTCTAAAGAATTTAAAGCGGAGATATATCAGAGAGTTTCAGTGCAATTCTTAACCCAAATACAAAAATCGTAGCTCTCTGTATAATGTTAGATGGTCAAGCAGTCCCAAAAGGCAACATTTCATTTAAAGCGAAGGCCAAGGCCATGAAGGCCAAGGCTATCATTTTTGCATCCACTCACACAACTGTCCTGAAGTGGATACCAGGGCATGAAGAATTCCATATAAATAAGAAGGCAGATTGTTCAGGCACGAAAAGGTGAGTGCATCACCTGTAACAAGAGAGGAACTCTTCGGGTATGGGCGAAAAGTGATTGTTCACCTACTGCAGCGGGTATGAAGCTAACCAAGAAATTAATTTTCTTAGTTGGAATTGGTCTTAAGAGATCTTGTTCTAACGTCCTCTTCAATTATAGGTCTAAGTGTACGAAGAGCATTGACTACTCAGCGCAAACAAATGCAAATATCTCAGCCTCTCGCTTCGATCTTATGTTATGATTCTCCGTTTTTATTCTCCCCGCTCACAACTAAAACAGGTGATCGCCCTCATTCATTGTCCTTATTATGTTGACGCTTTTAGCAAGATCGACTGGGAAACAATCTGGTAGTGATCGTGTCTCTGCATATTTTCGCTACATGGGGCCTTTTCTATTTATAGGTTATTCGCTCCACTTTTGTATGATTGCCTTCTACCCTATCTACGTTGGACTTCCATTGCCGTGTTTCGTGTTCTTCTATGGCTGCTTTCCCTTTGTGATCATTTTCTATCACTAGTAGTCTAGTAAAGCTACACATTCAATCCCGAAATAATGATTGTCTTGAAGCTGAAAATTGGTACAGACCTTAAATACATTATAAATAAAATGTCAAAAGTTCCAATCCATCGCGCTTGTGCAAAAAATGTAGCTTTGACCTTAATTTTTTGACATTTCATCTGTAGTGAAGTACTAAGGGTCTGCACCAATTTGCAGATTTCTCATAATTTTTCCGAGTACTCCAAGTAAAAAGTTTAGGAATGTATAACCACAACAAACAAACCGGAAATATACAGCCATGTATCTACAAGCAAGTACAATTCCGGAAGTCACTTCCAGAAATGATTCCTTTAATAAACAAAAATAAACTCACGGGAACACTTGTTCAATTTTCTTTTGAAATCTTTTTTTTTTTTTTTTTTTTTTTCAAAAATTACGCCCTTATCAAATTGCACCCGGTTTAAGTGCACCATTAGCACTTATGAAAACACCGCCTCTGTCTAGTAGTAATGTTTTAAGGATCCAAGGCTTTACAGATCATCGAATGGATGTTATTTCGTCGAAAGTGTGTAAGTTAAGAAAGTTTTGCGTATCCGCGTTGGGGGACACCAATTCATTATTTCATGACATGTTTAAAAGTAGGTTCACACGCAACGATTTACTTGTGAAAATTGGCCAGTTTGAGGACTCGGCTTGAGGTTGGTGTTTTGGCATGGATCGTCTAAACCATGCTCTGCCTCGGCTACAACCCTCAGCACGCGCTTGGGTGAATGGTGACGTTCGACCACCTGCTCCTCCGGCCTTATCGCAATCAATATAATTTATGGAGGTAATTTTCACTCAGTTTATTTGCACAAATTGACTTGCACCAGTTATTTTGCTCAAGTAAATCGTTGCCTAACCTACCTTTAGAAGTAAAATGCTGGCAACAGCAATTCATGTACTCTAATGCTAACATCGGAATGAACGGAATTTTATTTTCAACTTTATATGTGTCTAAAAATCTTGATGTCAATAAAGGCCCTAAATATATACATATGAACGATTGCATTTCATCTTTGGCCTGTTTTCTCTTCTTCGGAGTGTAGTGTGATATATTTGTCTTCGCCACACTCTTCGTCTTCTGTAGATGTACAAGAAATGGTCCTAGTCCAGCAAACTCATTTGCCTTTTCGGCACTGTCAATGTTCCTGTGTCCCAATACGCACTGAAGAGTACTCCTGTAATTGCTAGTCACCGCCCACCGCGTCACGTCCAGCTTGGACGTTGTATAGATACAGGCCAAGCCTAGGGCCTTGGTAGTTGTTTGGCTATCGATAGGAACATTACCCTGGCTTCGAGGTGCGTTTGAATTGCTTAGAATGATTTGAAGCCTCACAGCAAATTTTCATGGAAGACATTGGAATAATGACGCATACAAGGTTTAACAGAAACAGCAACACCTATCTCTGATTTGGAGCCATGGGTATATAAAACCGTCTTGTCAAGCTGAAAGTAATCCTGTTAATCTGTAGGATCTGGTCTTCGAAACGATGTCATGTAATGACTCATATACTATCCCCAGAAGTAGACATCGCAGAAATTGTTGTATCTCCATACGACTTCTTAACCAGTAGCCCACTTGACGTAGCTCTAATGGTACAGGCTCTTCATTTCTTTGGAATTTGGTTCAATTTTGATTTGTTATATTCTTTTGCAATGCTAAAACACTTCGGGACCACCCACTGCAGAGTTGTATGCTCTCCGGATCTCTAAGTCTGTTTACTGTCATAGAAAGCTATACTGACCTTCTTTGCTCTTTCTTCGATGGAACATCCAGTTCAGCCTTGGGTACACAATAAAAGCGAAGAACTTAGTTGATGGGAATAAACTCAGTGTGCGAAGATTAATTGTGGGTAGACTAAAATCGGGAATTTTTGTTCTATTGCTGAAATTTTTCATTATTCTGGAATAATAGGTAGCCTACAGCCCTTGTACCCCTCTCTAATCTCTCCAGGAGTCATCTCCATATATGTACGTTCTAGCATGATGAGGAAGAAGGATGACAAGCTTATCAGTCTATAATGCTTTGACGTTTCGTGCACTCGTGTACCTTATTTCAAAATGAAGATCAATCCCTCCACCAGGAATGAGGTGCTTGTAGATTGATAAAAAATGTCGTGTGTCTTCAGGACCATATTATTATTATTATTATAAGGAGTGAGGGGGCAACCCATGTGGTGAACACTGCGGCCAAGTTAGGCCTTACCCCACTAGCGGAACAGACTATCGGCCTTCCGAATGAAGGCAAGAAGGTCTTTAATTGATGAAGACCGGACTTGGGCAGGGCTCAAGAACTCTCTGATGAACGTTCTTCTTCTAAGCCAGATCAGAGCAGGACATTCACAAAGAATATGTGTGGAAGTCTCGTCGCCTTCCAAGCAGAGTCGGCATTCTGTCTCTTGAGACAGACCTAGGTTGTGGAGGTGGTACCGCAGTCCTACATGGCCAGTGAGATAGCCCACCAGCAGCCTTAGGTCCGCTCTGTTTAGAGTAATAGTGCCCCTTAAGGCAAAGGGTCTTATAAGATCTTTAGCCTGTCTAAGACCTGGGACTGACTCCCAATAGGCTAGGTTTATTTTCTTAAACCACTCTTCTATCAAGGACTTGGAGGTGGACCAAGAGATGCCACAGAAGGGTTCTGGGCCCTGGAACAACGTCTCAGACCCCTCCCTCGCGAGGCTGTCTGCAGCCTCATTTCCCTCGATACCCCAGTGTCCGGGGACCCAGCAGAGCGAGACCTCGTTTCTTCTGGTCAGGCTCTGGAGTACGTCAAAACACCCTGCTACTATTTTGGAAGAAAACTTCCACGTTGAGAGTGCCTTGATGGCAGCTTGGCTGTCAGAAAAGATTTTAATGTTGGCGCCTTTCAGACCTTTCTCAAGGTTGAGCCTAGCGCAGGTCGCAATGGCATGTATTTCAGTCTGGAAAACAGAGGGCCACTTACCCATTGCAATCGAGACCTTGGAGTTGGATCCGGCGACACCAGTGGAGATGGTTTGGATCCCTAGGAAGAATAATTTCCTCCCACTCAGAGCGGTCCGGGATAATTGTTTTGAATTTCCTTTGGAACCGCAGTTGACTAACCATATGGTCGGATACGCGGCAGATGGAAATGCTTGGGATATTTTTAAGGATATCCATGTGTCCTTTGACCGTATGGGGCCAGTTGGATGAGATCTGAAGTCTCAAGGCACTTATGGCGGCGGATTTCCATATGAAGAGATGCAAAGGGGTCAATCCAATGATTGCTTCCATTGCAGCTGTGGGACAGGTCCGCATAGCTCCGGTAATGGAGAGGCAGGCAAGCCGTTGCAGCTTGCTGCACTTGAGGATCGACGTAACCTGTTTAGTCTTGGGCCACCAAACTATAGCAGCATAGGTGACAACAGGTTTAACGATCGTATTGTACATCCAGTACATCATTTGTGGTGTAAGACCCCATGTCTTACCCAGAAGCCTTTTGCAGGCCCATATGGCCCTTGTGGCTTTGCTGATGACGTAGTCAATTTGAGCGTTCCAGTTCAGCCTCTTGTCTAAATTTACTCCCAAATATTTGACTGGGTCTGAGTACTCAACTGTGGTATTCTGGATACAGATAGGACCTAGGTCCACTTTGTAGCGTTTGGAAAAAGGTACCCGGACAGCCTTATTTGGGTTGATTGACAGACCCTCCTTGGTACACCATCTTTGAACTTCTCGCAGTGCCGTTCTCATGACCTCTGTAATGGTCAAGTCAAACTTCCCAGAGACAATGATGGCAAGATCATCTGCATAACCGATGACATCGAAACCAGATTCAGATAGTTTGATCAAGAGTTCATCCACAACTAGTGACCAGAGTAACGGGGATAAGACTCCACCTTGAGGGCAACCCTTAATAGCCTTAACACTAATGGTGGAGACACCTAGGGTAGAAGAAATGTCACGATCTGCAAGCATGGCATTTATCCACTCAATCGTGTGAGGATCCAAATTTCTGAGAGCCAGTGCTCTAGAGATAGAATCATAGCCAGTGTTATCGAAAGCACCTTCGATATCAAGGAACGCACATAAAGCAGTTTCCTTAGCGAGGAAGGCTTTTTCGATTTTACTGACCAGGTGGTGTAAAGCAACCTCTGTTGATTTACCCTTTGAGTAAGCGAACTGGGAGCTATGAAGAGGGAGAGTGAGCTCCAGTTTGCACCTAATATGAAGGTCTAGCAGCCTTTCCATTGTTTTCAAAAGAAAAGAGGTTAAGCTGATAGGTCTGTACGATTTAGGCAGCTCGAGGGGTCTGTTGCCCTGTTTCGGGATAAAAACCACCACGACTTTCCTCCAGATGGTTGGAATGTATCCCCAATTGAAGCTGGCTCTAAAGAGACAGACCAGGTTGTTGATGATCAGGTCAAGGCCCTTCTGAAGAAGTGCCGGAAAAATTCCGTCTCCTCCGGGGGACTTATAAGGTTGAAAAGAGGTCACTGCCCATTTAACCTTGTCACGGTCGAAGATATTCCCTGAAAGACTGCGGGAATAGCGGTCTGGGATAGTCCTATGACTACACCCAGCATCCAATGGATAAGCGGTCTGAAGGATTGACCCTGGAAAGTGCTCTCTGAGCAGGTACCTTAAGGTTTCCTCATGGTTAGAGGTGTAGGAGCCATCCTCCTTTTTGAGAAGGCCCACTCCGTTGAAGGAGTCTTTAGAAAGTAGCTTTTGGAGTCTAGTCGCCTCTGGTAGAGTCTGAATGCTCTCACAGTGTTTCCGCCAGGCAATCCTTTTGGAACGTCTTAACTCCTTGTTGTAGGCTGTTAGGGTGAACCTATATTCATCCCAATGCCCGGTATGTTTTGCCCTATTGAACAATCTCCTAACATCTCTACGCATTGCAGCTAACCTGTCATTCCACCAGGGCACTTTTCGCGACGACTGAAAGGAAGAAACAGTGTTGCTGTCATGGTAGGAAGAGATCAGCACATCAGTAAGCTGCGTGGCCGCATTCTCCAGTTCATACACTGAGCTGATAGAAGCCGCAAGCTGGTCTGATTTCGAGGCTACAAGCCCCTGAAACTTATGTGGAAGGCCCACAATGTCAAATCTAATGTGCAGATGATCGGACAGTGAGGCCTCGTCCAGAACACGCCAGTTTTCAATCCTGTCGGATAAAAGCCTGCTCGTGAAAGTGAGGTCCAGCACCTCCTTTCTACTAGCAGTGATAAAAGTGGGCTTGCATCCTCTATTTGCAATATCTATGTTATTCATAGGGACAGAATTTCTCAAACGGATCACCTGAAATTGATGAAAATTCATTTTCTCTTGAAATTGACTTTTTTCGATAGTGTTTATCATTCCTAAGGTAAATCCAAACTGAATTCGTTCAAAAATTTTTTTTGTTAATTTTATTAACAACTAAAGATTTTCATCATTTTTTTTTTTAATTAATTTCGGGTGATCCAATTTTTCGATTTTTATCTTTCTTGCGGCAATTGAATCGTCATTTAACATAGATTTATCATGATTTTTTCCGATCCGAAAACTTGCATTTTTATATAATATTTTCATATTTGTTTATAACAGAGTGCCCAATTTGGATGCGGCCAGTAAAACTCAGCATACAACTACATGTAAACGCCCTGTGCGTGAGCCCCCTTTGAAATGCTCGAGCTCATCCCAGTTTCTCAGAATTTTGTCTACTTTTTATGGCCTTGAAATTTTCAATTTTTTTCCAGGGTTTCTTAGAATTTCTGATAGTTTTGTTGTAGTCGTCGGGATTTTCTGAAATTTAAAGAGGACGACTTTTCAATAGTTTTTTAGCATGTCGCAAAATATTTCACTTGAGGGTTTCCCGAATATTTTCAGGCTTGGGGAGTTTTCTACCATTTGTGATAAAATTCACTTGCAATGCATGTAATATTGCAACAATTGCACTGAAATTTTTTTGTGTCATCACATGGTTTAATAAATTTATCGACACCAGGTTTCTTTAGCCACTCAGGTTTAAATTTTGCCACTGGTTTAACCGGTGCGCGAGAAGTACCCGGTTGGTTATCTGCCATGTCGTCACACACAAATTGAGTATCAATTACAATTTAATATAATAATATTATTTTCAAAGTTAAAAGGAAAAAGAAAAACTTTCTGTGAGCTGAAACTGAACATACGCGACCAACGCCAAGCTAACTAAGCAATATTTTGCGACACCCTAAAAAACTATTGAAAAAAGTCGTCTTGTTCAAACTTCAGAAAATCAAAGCGACTAAAAAACTATTAGAAATTCTGAGGAACCCAAGAAAAAACTGAAAATTACAAAACCATAAAAATTCGTAAAAATTCTAAGAAACTGGGAGCATTGAAGGGGGCTCACGCACAGGGCGTTTACATGTAGTTGTATGCTGAGTTTTACTGGCCGCATCCAAATTGGGCACTCTGGTTTATAACAAATTGGTAAACAAATGTGTTCTCCACCATATTTTGACTAGAAAAAAAAACCACATATACTTCCTTCAATTCTCTTTAATATTCCGTTGAGAAAAAAAATGGATCGCATTTTGAAAAAGGGTTATTCGAGGGTAATCATAGTCGCGCGAGGTGCCAAAGTTACGGCGTTCTTTCGCGCGTATGTATTTATTCATCACCGCGCACATGTTTCTGCTATGTTAGAAGGATTTCTCAAGAATTTCAATTTTCAAGAATTTCTCAAGAAATCCTTTTAACATAGCAGAAACATGTACGCGGTGATGAGTAAATACATACGCGCGAAAGAACGCCGTAACTTTGGCACCTCGCGCGACTATGATTACCCTCGAATAACCCTTTTTCAAAATGCGATCCATTTTTTTTCTCAACGGAATATTAAAGAGAATTGAAGGAAGTATATGTGGTTTTTTTTTCTAGTCAAAATATGGTGGAGAACACATTTGTTTACCAATTTGTTATAAACAAATATGAAAATATTATATAAAAATGCAAGTTTTCGGATCGGAAAAAATCATGATAAATCTATGTTAAATGACGATTCAATTGCCGCAAGAAAGATAAAAATCGAAAAATTGGATCACCCGAAATTAATTAAAAAAAAAAATGATGAAAATCTTTAGTTGTTAATAAAATTAACAAAAAAAAATTTTGAACGAATTCAGTTTGGATTTACCTTAGGAATGATAAACACTATCGAAAAAGTCAATTTCAAGAGAAAATGAATTTTCATCAATTTCAGGTGATCCGTTTGAGAAATTCTGACCCCATAACAAGAAATTCTAGAAGACACTCACCCCTTTGGTTTACATCGGTACTCCCCCAGATGGAGTGGTGAGCATTTGCATCACAGCCGATGACGAATTGCCGGTTCGTCTTGCGACAGAACTCAATGAGATCTTGAACCTCCTGGGGTGGCACTATTGCTACATCCCCCGGAAAGTAAGCGGACGCAAGAACGATTTCTTGGAATCCGTTGGCGGTGGGAACCGCAACCGAGATCGCCACTAGATCTCTGGAAATAAAGTTAGTAATGGAGAGATGAGTGACACGATTGTCAATTAAAAGGGCAGCGCGAGGCGCCCCGCATCTCCGATCATATACTAGTTTACTTGAGCCAGTGGTAAGTCCTCTGACTTTACCATCGGTTACCCAAGGCTCCTGAATGAGAGCAAGGGTAAGGTGCCTCTCCGCGTAAGTCTTGCACAGGGTGGAGGATGCCCCTTTCGCATGGTGCAAGTTTGCTTGGAGTGCCCTTATGGCGCTCATTTTTTCTCCAAGGAGCGTTTGACAAGCCCGGTCTTCTTGGCTTGTCTAGGACCCTTTGTCCTACCGTCTTTGCCCTTGGGGGGTGCTGATTTGCCCCGTGCTCCGACTCCAGGTTCGGCAGGTGTGTTCTTTGTTCGCCCAGCAGTTTGCTCTGCTACAGGCTCCCTGGCGCATGCTGCAGATGCGGGGGCCGGATTTGGAACACCGCCAGATGGACCTGGAGTCGTTGCGAGAGCAGCTCCGCCGTCAGATGGCCCTATGGCCTCGGCATTACTGCAGTCCTCGGTGACAGCAGAAGCATTTGGGGGTGCTAATTCAGACCCTGTGGTCTGAGTGTCACAAGACGAACCCTGCCCTTGTGGCTGCTTCTTCGAAGGATCTTTGTCCTTGAGAATTAGTCTGGTATGAGAAAACCGATAGGCGATTTTCCCTTTAAGACTAATTAACTTAGTCATGGAAGCGGTATCCACTACCATGACCAAGTGAAGTGTGTTTTCATTTACCCGCCTCTGGACCACTTTCCACTTGTCAGCGGGAACCGAGTTTTGTGCAGCGATAGTAGCCAGCACTTTCTCGTTGCTTAAGGTACCACTTTGGGGGAAATAGCCACGAATGACGTGGGTTTGAGGGAAATTACCCTCTTCCACCAGAGTGATATCAAGAGCACTTTTGCTCTTAATGAAGGAGACGTTACTCCTCACCCATTCTGCTGTATCAGGGTTTGAGCAGACCAGCAGCAGCCAGCCTCTTCTTGCGAAGCTCCCCTCGAAAGACGGGTTGACTTGACCGCCCGCTTTTTCAATAACGACGTCAATGATCGCCTCCTGCAACTGTGCCATTTGCTCAGGTGTCAGGGGGCAGTTGACCATGTCTGTCGAGATGAGGCCAAGCTTGACACTGCTTACCACCTGGCTAAAGGTGGGACGAGTGGGCCCCTTGGCCGTCTTGGTCCTCTTCTATTCCGGACGTTCCGGAGTTTCCTCCTCTGAGCGAACTCTCTTCAGCTCAGTTTTTTTGGAGGGCTTTGTTAAAGCTTTTTCCAGGGCCGTATCCCTGGAGAGGCCTTTTGCCAGTGCTTCTTGGAAGCATTTCCTCTGGCGGTTGGAGAGTTTGACAAACCTGGGTTTGTCAAGCTCCATCTTATCTAAGTCTCGGCCAATGGTGGTTGCTCCGGAAATGACCGAACACACACTGACCGAGTCTGCGCTGCAGACGGATTCTGCGTCTAAAGGCTCATCTTCAGCGACTGACGACCCGTCTGTAGAACCGGTGTGCCCAATGGCTCCACCGGTCGAGGTTGAAGGTTTTAAACTTGCGTGCCCAATGGCTCCGCTCGTTAAAGCAATTGATTCACAGCTAGCGTGCCCAATGGCTCCGCTAGTTGAGGTAATTGCTATCTCTTGTGTCCCTAAAGACACTTGAGATGAGGCCATCGTCACAATTGACGAGGATGATGCTGTCGGAGCTGCATCGAGCTCATACTTTTTATTTTTTGAATCCATGTATGATCCCACGAGTATTCGGGAAAGTAGGTCACCCATAGCGAGCCCGTGTACTATGGGAAGGCTAATTGAAACTGGAGGACGCCAGGTATCCAGAGTTCGGATATTAGAGACCAAGCACCCCCTTGGCCACGAGTCTCCCGGCATATCCTGTTTCACCTTAGACTGGGGTGATTTTTTAAAGAGTGTTCTTCTCTCCGCCCGACTACCATTAGCCAGCACTCCTGGTAGAGACATGACCATGCCAGGAGTCTGTTTCCAGTCGCCCCACGTGGAGGGTGTAGTCGAGCTTCCAGCAGTATTTAGCACAGTTTCGGCACGGAGCACAAAGCAGCGTGTTAGTCCCCCTGTGTAACTGTTGGCATGCGACCCTTCAGGACCATAAGTGACATTATGTTTTCCATGCCTGGTGACTTATACAGGGAGAACTGTTCCTTTTCCATAATGACAGATTGGCACCCTTCCTGTCCTGGTACTGCCGTCTCCGCCTGCAAATTTATTTACCTGCAGAAACTACAGTAATTCAAATGTTTCAGGTTGCTCGTTCTATTGCTATTTGTGATATATACATTGAACATTGGATATATTATAGTCTGAGGAAGGTTCTTCTGCACGTCACATGCACGTCACGTTTGTGACTAACAGTTATTCACTAAACAATTTTCCAACCACAATTTTTTTACTTTATTAAATAGAAAAACCTATCAAAATATGTTAAAACTAACCCCGAAATAGGAAAAAAGAAAAGAAAATATTTGTGGCCCTAAAACATTCATAATCCCACACACTTTGTGCCCTACTCCAGTATTTGCTCCAACGCATTTTCTCATAAGGATGACAATAATCGCCTTGTCCCCAAAAAAGGAGAAATTTGTCCCGAAATAAGGCCGTCATCACCCACGCCCATTATTCATCATTTTCATCCCAGAGAGTCCAGCAAAAATTATGGTAAGGAACATGAAAAATCCGACTGCCTCCATTGAAATTGCGGATTAAGGATAAAACGATGCATTAATACCAAGAACAGGACATCAGGACAGATTTATGTTTTTTTATATTTTTTTGCAGGGAAACTAGGATTTAAGTGTCCTTCCTAGAGAAGATTGACGACTGCTCCCGCTGGGTGCGTACACACTGAAATCGGAGTCAATATTTGAATACGGTAGAATGTTCACGCTTTGGTGTTGTTGAAGCTCGTTTTTGTTGTGAAGTGGAGGGGGGGTGTATTTCCTCGTTGAAACACATTAAGTTCCTGTCAGCTTGATGATAATGGTAAAGCGATATTTTTGACAGGATGCTGATGATATCCAAAGATGGTTCATATCCAAGCGAAGTAGGTGAAAGCACTTTGGGGAGATAAATAGGAATTGTAATTTGGGATTACCCCCACCACAATTTTTATGTTTCAAGGGAATTTTTTCATGTTTTTCTTTGCACCATTATGGAAATTGTTGTAATGGGAAAATAATTTCGATTTAGCTTCCGATCTTTAGTGAGGTCCCTAGCGTCGAATGTTTTTTCTGGGAATCACAGGAGGGATGATTACGTACTCTACTGCAGCTTATGGGCAATTCTAAATTAAAAATGTCTAAACTCATTGACGGCGGATGGTGTGGTTCCCGGGTGGATAGTCAAACAAACACGAACTTCCCCCCCTTACGGTCATTTGGTTTTTTGCTGAAAAACGAAAGAAGATAGGACACTTCATTGTGAATAGAAAGATGGGCCGACGACGGTGCATAGAACAACATGCGGAACTCGGCAGGGATCCGTCCTGAGCACAAAAGGAGTAGCTGCGATCGGCTTCAATCAGATCGAAATGTACGCGAATGAAGCAATCCGGGAGATTAAAACGAGCTGGCAAGCGATGGCCTAATGCTCGCTGAGCATAAAAGTGAAGCTATGCAAACGGAGAAAAAAATCGTTTGTAGGGATCAGGGTGTGGGAACAGATCTTTCGATCACAGGCACATAAGAGTGGTGATCGACCGGAGCACAGTGGGCTAGATTAGAAAAAAAGTGGACAAAAATATAATGCGTTGTCTTATACATTCGAAATTTTGGTTACATGGGTGTTTCACTTCGCTGATCACGAATCCGTTATTAAAACTATCAAAAACAAAATGGCGGATCCAATATGGTGGACGGATTTTATAAAGACTCGCATATTCTGAGAACAAAAGAATTGTAAAAGGCAAATGGTTTATTTTTAATTTTTTTATTTTTATTTTTAATTAAAATTAATTACTTTAAAATAATCATACATATATTTATAAACTTTACGTATATACCTACATTAAATATAATTCCTTAATCGGAGCCTTCGTCGCTACTAGCGGACTCAGATGGTACGATTGCTTTATTTAAGTCCCTGCTAGTCTCTGTGTCGGATGTATGAAGCAACCTCAAAGCTTCGCCAGACAAACTCTTATTACATTTAGGGTATTTCCGGCACATGCTGGAAATATAAGGGTCTGATGTGACGAGAAGGCGATTGAATACATCCTCCATATTTGCTTGTCTAGAAGTTTTTCTAGCAAAATGCTCATGATATTTTTTAATATCTTTGTTACGCGCCTCCTGGGCGTCTTCAGACATTTCACCAATCGGAAGTGGGGTCCACTTAAGTATTTCATATCCATGAATGAGTATACTTTGTGAACTGTAGTGGGCATACAATACCATGAGTATTTTGCGACAAATAATTCCGCAGTTTCCAAACAATACGTTTTAAAAGCAGTAACATTAATTGCAAACCCGCAAGACATAACTTGCAATATTGTGTAAAATCTTTTGACCAAATTTTCATCGATACCTAAAATTTTTGCAGAAACAGAAAAATTCTCAAAAAAAATTAATGGTCTTGGATGTGAAGTATCACGTCCGTATTTTAACGTGACAACGTCTATTAATTTGAACGTGACAACGTCTGTTATTACGTTTTGTATTATTTTCTCAATTAATAAATTATATATTTCGAAGCAAATTTTTTTTTTGTTTGCGGGACATTTTCACACGCGCGTCCTATCTTAAACCGATTTAATAGACGTTGTCACGTCAAAAGCGTCTTGCGGTGTTTCCGCCATTGCTACTTCCAAATCCTACTTTTGGTTGATCAACACTTAAATGCAATTCCTTTTTAAACCTTTCTTGTATTATTTCTTTTCGCTTTTTCACAAATTCTTGCTCATTTCCTTTACGCGACTGCCATTTGTCAATTCCTTTTTTATAACCAATGTGCAAGAGACACTCGAAGAAACGTATCGTACATAACGTACGTAAGGTAGATAATCCAAGGCTTAGCTTAGTAAGCCCCATTTACAAATTTCGTACAATTTCAGGATGTAACGAGCTCAAAACGCAATTTTTTGCAAGCAATATTCTACTACAAGTATGATTTAAGAGTGACTGTAGTTCCACCTCTGCAGAGGTTTCAGTTACCGCGATACCGGAAGGATAACAACGTGTTTTAGCCTCTGCAACTTTTTCATACGATGGATAAGCACAACAATTTTTACTTTTTAAAGAGCTCCTTATATCTTTATATTGCTGTTTTGTCAATTTCGCTGTTACTACATCTAGTAATGCTTCATCACCTGACATTTCGGTTGGACGCGGGGTAACAGCTGCTTTAAAGGCTGCCTTATATTTAGCTGCTCTAGTAGGAGACTTGGTCGTTATGTTCTTCAATATATAAGCAGCTTCTCTGGCCCCTGATGAAGGAAGACTTCTTTGTGTAGCGAAGGCCAACTCTTGCGTGCTGAATTTTTCGCGCAAGTTGTCGGTCTTTCGTCTTTTGGATCGATCGCTAACCTTATGAAACTCTTCGGATGGTCGGCCTCGCCCTTTCGTTTGCTGCGATTCTTTGTAAGTGTTCTTAGCAACCGTATTTATATGGGTGTTTCTCTGTAAACTGGTAAATTTTTGCAAGAAATCTGTCCCAGTAACTTTTTTAAGTGAATATGAAAAAAAAATATACAATTAAATAGATATCTATCTGGTGGATAATAAACAGTAAGGGACCCAAATATATTTGTTTTATTTTAGGACTTATTGAGTAAATTTAAAAAATTCATATGTCAGAGGACTGTTGCATATGTCAAAGGACTGTATATATAAGTGAAATGAGCATTTATTAGTAGTATATATACTTTAAAAACATTCCTCATGACGCATATATATAAAAATAAAACAGTCTTCTTTGGTAGTTCCAAGTTCTCTGTGTGGTTTCAAGTAAACTTGTGAACTTTTATTTCTTCCTTAGACACTTTCTTCTTTCTCGCGCCATGATTAAAAGATGGTTATAGACCTAAAACAAAGGCAAAAGTACAATAATAGTGCCCTAATAAATGAAACAGTCTCCTGTTTCTGTATGTAGCGGGGGACTGTTGACCGGGGACTGTTGGCAGGGGACTGTTTAATTTGTGTAATTGTTACGGTACCATAAAATTCCTTCATTATGACTTTATTTTGTTTTATAGAAACAATATAAGACATCTTATTTAAAACGATGCACAATAGAGAAAACTGGAACACTTTAAAAAAAGAAAAATAACACTTACTAGGGGACTGTCTAATGTTGCGTACCGATGCGCGCATGTGCCCTTCTAACTCTTGTAACACTAAACAAAATGAGGTATAGCTACTTTTGGTGGTAACAGAGCTAACTTCATGTCGTTCACGTTTCGTTACGCCCATTAACAAGTCTGTCTTTACTGTAGATGGCCTGATGCGTAACTCGAAACTTTGGCAGGGGACTGTTCATGAAATTCGGGGACCAACTTTAGGTTAAATTAAACTAATCAAAAAATAGTTTAAATAAATTGATATTAGAGTCTAATAGCATATCATTTCATATTGATTAGATTGTGTTATATAAGTTAATTGTTTTTAAAATATTAGTTCAATTAATGAACTCAATAGAAAATATTTTGGTTTGGGGACCGGCTAGGGGACTGTTTTTAGACCTAAAAAATACGTTATTGAAACCATATAGGTTTTTAAGTGAGATATTTTCTATATTGTATACTATAGTTTAGATAGTTATAAATTCAAATTTGCAGAAATATAAATATTTCTCGCCATAGTTTCCGTAATATTTGCCAAGGACAGCGATTTTACCACTTTGGTGAGAAACACCCATATGTGCTGCAGCGTTCTAAAAAATAGGTACGTTAGTACAACGGCAAGAAATTTATTCGAACATGGTACAGAAAAGGCATAGATCGGTATTCACTTTAATTGTAACAGTAGTATTAAGCCATTTTTCATGTTTATTTTTGAATACTCCTGCTGTTCTTTTGGATTCTTTCCACTTCGATTTGAGTTTAGACAACATTTTTCTCAAATTTCCTTTACAATCTTTATGAATTGTAAAGGAAGAGTCTTTGTCGGCTCTATATGCAAGGAATTTCTCAACATGCCAAAAATTTCTAACTTTGTTATTGTTAGCTGGATGGTGTTAGCAAAGTCTAGAAATTAACAAGTCTTTCATCTTCATATGGTTAATGAGTGAAAGACGAACAGCTATATGCATAATTTCTTCAAATGACGATGTCAGGCTATCAGAGAGAGAATGCAATATTTTTATAAGCGATAGCATACAACTAAACAACAGAAAATTTTATGAATTTCTATAGGGATAATGTTGATGTATTGGTGCATATTTGCTCGTTTGTTTTGATTTTTTTATGGGAATGTTCGATATGTCAATTTTCTTTCCTTTTCTGTTCTGCATACTTGATCGAAAAGAGACTCTGGCTTTGTCTCGCCGAGTTCACGAAGTATGCGTTGAGTTTTGCTCAGCAGTGATGTTCATATATGCACGCACACAACCAACCGGGTGAAAATTTTGTATGAAGATGAAAGACTTGTTATTACTAGACTTTGGGTGTTAGCCGGTTCTGTGATACAATTAGGGTTACCAACTCTTGACAGCTCCAATCTGGGAGGGTTTTAAAAACCCGTGATGGGGGTGTTGGGGGGGGGGGGGTTTATGTGGTGTTGATAAGGTAGGTGTAGAATGAAAGTCGTAGATACTTGTTAATATATATTTTTTTAAATTTATATTTACATTGTTTTCGAGAAGCATTTAATATGTCACGATTTTTTAGCATATATTCATAAAAATTTTTACATGAAACATTGAAGTTTTGCAGTATTTGTAACTCTGCTTTTACTAACGATATGTTCATCCTGTTCCCTTCTTTGCTCCACACTTGTTCCATCATGCTAAATACGCGCTCGCAAGAAGCATTAGAGACAGGAATGGAGAGAACAAACGTTACAAGCTTTTTCAATTCAGGGCAGGGATTTCGGTCCTTCGATTTCGCAAGAAGTCAACCCAGCGTAAATCAACTCGATTCCCTTCAATGAGATGTGGTTGCATTTCACGCAAAATTCCTACTTCATCGTACAATATGTCATGATCTAAGTCCATTTTTAAAATTTCTTGTAGTCTAGTAATGCCTGTCCATGTGATTGGTTCTTTAAGAGATAAAATTTTTATTGCTTGATATTCTTGATCTTCAAAGTTGTACCACTTTTGTAAATAGTTTAAACAAGCCGTAAAAAACTTATTAGTATCATTTTTGAACTTTGTTTTTTGAGATTCATCAAAGTGTTTTAATAAATCCATGGCAGATTTACCATAAAATTGATCAGTCTGTCTGTTTTGTAGCTTAGTTTTCAAATCAATCATAATGTCGTGAATTTCAGTGCTTGTTAATCTGTCGGCTTCCAGTAATTTAATGCCGTTCTGGAAGATTTGCATTATTTTTTGCATAAAATAAAAAACACATAAGACAGCATTTGTTTGTGAATCACTGGCACAAAAATTGTTCCATATAAATGAAGAACAATTCTCTTCACCTTGCGCCTTGAAATAGCTTATTAAAGCTGGCCACAGCGATAGAATTCTGTCTATAGCAGGAAGCAGCGATAACCAACGAGTTGGCACATGTCTTAATATTTCTCTAAACACAATTTCAGCATCTGAGCAACTTATTTTCAGCTCATTTCTCTTTTTAGCAAAAGATGAAAATTCGCTGTAAACTTTCAAAATGATTAATTCAACATCAATTGACAGGGCTTTCAAAGAATTTTTAATGCAGTTGTGTAGAATGTGACACTTACAATTCGCTTTATATATTTTCGAGTTTAAAGTTTTAAGTTTTTGGTAAACGGAAACATTTACTCCATAATTAACAGCAGCATTGTCGGCAGAATATGCTGAGATTTGACTTATTTCTAGACCGTTTTTAGCTAGAATATTTATTATTTGATCTGATTGCTTCACTGTTTTCTTGGTAATCTTCGTAAAAGTCTAATAAGCCGGTATGAATGCCACTCTCTAATGAAAAATACTTGATCAATAATGGATACATTTTCAAATTTCCTCTATTTGACCTCGCTACAGAAAAATATTGACTTGTTTTTATACTATTAAGTAGTCTTTCTTGACTTGCCGGGCCTAAAAAATTTTCAGCAATACTGCTCGCTTTTGTTCTGCCGTAGGATATTTTTTGCGCAATCGCTGAATCAGAGAACATGGCAGCGTTTAATTTGTGTCCACAATCTTGACTGTTGTAACTATGGTGATGTTTAATACCATGGAAAGTTGAAGTAACTTCAATAGCAGTAATTAAATCCTCGTCTTTACTATTTTTAGGCAAAAAAAAAGATGATATACCCCTAGTTCCTGCGGCATTCTTAATGAATGTTTGATGCTTAGAAGATGCTGCATGTTGTTTCACTGCCCCAAAACCGTCAAACTTAACAGAAAATAAATGCTGACAAATGTTGCATTTTGCTGTGAACTCGTCTTTTTTCGATAACCATGTATGTTGATTTAACCATTGGTCATTGAAAGAACAATAATACTTGTTTTTATTTGTAGTTGCACTACTCTCACCTTCCGATTTATCATCCATTTTATTAAATAATAACTTATTGCCACTCGCCACAGTAAAATCTATAAACTTTTAAACGCGTATCACTGCGTGAAATGCTCACACTACTGACAATCACCACGTTTACGCGGAGTTCCAAGTTCTGGAATTTCACTCCACGTATATAAACGATGTTTCACTTCGGATCGAAACTTCCATCCGGAGGAAAACTCCGTTTATAAACGTGTAGTTGTCGTTGAGCAAGAGATAAGAAGCAAGCAGCGCGTGGGAGTGAGCGAGAGGATAGCAATTTATTTATTTTGTTAATGAATATTAATGTTATTTTGGGAAAAACAGGAGAAATTATTGCGGACCGGGAGCCCGGGAGGTTGAACATTATTCCCGGAGTCTCCCGGGCATTCCGGGAGGGTTGGGAACCCTAGATACAATACAAATGACATATTAATAATCTACTACAAATTATCTTTCCATTTTTTGCTGATTAATTTTTCATATAAATTTTATTTATTTACTTATAATTATAGTATTAACTTTTTTATTTTGTTATTACAAGTTAGTACGTTAATTAAATGTAATAAATTAAATTTTCATACATTTTTCCGAAAATTTCACATGGTAACACTACGTACCAGTTTTAACGTTTTTTCACGAAAGCACCCACGGTAGCGATTCACGCCGTACAAAATATGAATTGGCAAGTTTTGGCACCCAAATCTTTCGAATTCTCATTATATAAAGAATTTCCTACAAAATCGCGTTAAAACTAAGCCGGGCGGTAGTGGGCAATAAACTATTTTTACAATTTAAGGCTAATTATTTAAAAAAAAATTTTTTTCGTGGTTATTGATCATTCTCTTACATTAGCATGTATTATTATTTAATAACGGTAAAACACATAAAAATTTTCTACATACCTTCAGGATCACTCTCCATTGATCTTACATAATTGATATTACACACTTAGATATAAAGTTATTGGGATTTTACGTAGGAAGTGTTTTTCGCGGTGAAGACACGCAAACGCAGATATGTCCAAAGTATACATATCTGACTTCGGAATGCCTCAGATCCGCAGGCTTTAAAGCTACCCGCCCCATTTTTCGGTAAAACGTCCAGGGGATCCCCCTCTCTAAAATAATTCCTAGAAAAGGGCATTACGTCCGGTGCAGCACTGCTCGACGTGAACGGCCCTAGCCCGAGCTGTCGCCTCCTGATATAGAGGATGCTTAGCTCAGTCCTATATACGCAGCGTCAATGTGGGAGGCAGCTTTGAACAGGACGACTAATACTTCGTCCCACTAAGACGAACCGTATGGCTTCTCGGCCCGTCTTAAGAAAATGATATGTCAGTGGCAGTACAATTTATATGAAACTGTTTACATTTAGACGGATCCGGGAAAAGGAACGGATCAGGGTTTTTAAACGCAAGTTTTGTCACTGCGAAGAGCCGTCTCTCTAAATACTGGGACCGGACATAATATGAATGAAGCCACCGATAAGAGGGTAACGATGTGCCTTCTCCAACCCCGCGGATCACCCCACACAGATTATGTCGATTCATGTACGTTAATCTTGCTGGTTGAAGACAGAGCTGTCTTGCGGGACAAAACGTCGGAGAAGTACAAAAAGTTAAGATTAGCAGCATGGACTAGATGTGGTCTGTTTAAACAGTTTAAACAGTCTTAGTTGGAACGAGGCCTAACAGTAGAAAGTGGAGGCCGCATTCAGACTAAGCTCCTTCCGTGCACTCTGCGTATACAGAACGCATACAACTACGCATACAATGATGTAGCTCCGTAAACATTCTGGCGCACCGCGAGACCGTAATAGAATGGTGGGGGTAGTAGAACCAGTCTATAAACGGTCGGTAGAAGTGAAGCCCGAAACAGAATCAACGCAGTGCGCAGTATGCAGTGTTTTTTACTGCTTGTCAAAAATTACGGCACTGCGTCTTATAACGAAATCAACGCAGTGCAGTGGTTGTCAAATCAAGTCAAACGTCGAATTTGTGGTTAATTTCGAAAACATGGTGCGGAGAAATTTATGAAATATTTTGTTATTGGCGGCTTTAACAGTTTATAGAAATAATTTGTTTTTACTGGCACATTACCATCGTTATGAAAATTTGAAGTTTAATTTTCTAACCTCACACTGCAGAGCAAATTTAGAATTTAGCCTAAACCTGCATTGCAGTATTCTGCTGCTTACTGCGCTAAATGCAATTGTGTGCCGAGTAATAGAAAAGCACAAAACCAAACTTTGACAGGCAGTGCAGTATACTGTACTGCATTGATTCTGTTTCAGGCTTGAGTTACGACCTAAGCAGTGAGTAATTCTTGAATGCACTCACGTATGTGAGATTCGTGGAATATAGGGCGGATCTACACATGCTTGGGCACATGATGAGTAACCAGGATGGAGAGAAAAGAGCAAGGGACGGAAAAACACACAGAAAGAGGCAAAGAAACGCCAGGAGTAAGCAGCTAGATAAAAGCTGATCCAATAACTGCAATTTGGAAAAGAAATGGATCAAGTCACACGCTCAGCTACTCTCAAATTCCGGGTGGGTATTTTAATTTGCCTAAACTTCACGTTGAGATAACAAAAGAGGTAACTGACAGCGCCTCAGACTAATACCAGCAAAATAGTTTAAACCTAGAGATCTAGCAGGGCATCTAAGCACATTCAAAGTCTATCGAGGATCGATAAAAGTAACTGTGGTATAAAGATCCAAAATTAAAGTAGAAGCAAGGGAACTTGAGCTTTATATGGAGCATTAAGTTGTCACACGAAAGAGACCCTTCGAATATGGGGAAAGTACTTGTGTCACTACTGGGCTTATGTTCCGCACCGGCGAAACTCAAAAATCTGTACAGTTATATTAAACAAATTATAGTAAAAAAATTGATTCCTTAATAACTTTCAAGAAGAAAAACATTGTAAATCGCAAAATGCTAAAAACATTAAGCATATTGGGAGTTTCTCATGCTCAGTTTCTATTAGCTCGCTTTCTTGTCTGTCTGTTTGTCCGGTGCAAACTTCGCAATCGATTTTTGAATACTTCCGGTTATCCGATCACCCTGAAATTTTGCACACAGCTTCAGCTCCGATAACAATGCAATATGATATACTCAATATACCGTTAGATCCATGACGGGCACCTCAAGAGGGCGGGTAACAATTTTCTTCAGAACCTTTTCGACATGGGTATCAAATGAAAGGGTATGATAAGTAGAACACCATTAACAATATAGTATACTCAATATATCGTTAGGTCCATGGCGGCCATCTCAAGAGCTCGGATTCCGTTTTTTCCACAACCCCCTCGACATGGGTATCAAATGAAAGGGCATCATAAGTAGAGTACAATGGGCTATGCTGTTAGATCCGTGGCGGCCACCTTAAGATGGTACGTTACCATTTTATTGAGAACCTTTTCAGATGGATATCATATGAAAGGAGATCATAAAAAGAATACAAAATAAACCGTTAGATCCATAGCGGCCGTCTCAAGAGGGCGAATTACCATTGTCTTCACAATTTTTCGCATGGATCTGATCGATTGCAAAATTTCACTCACAAATCTAAAAAGTTGAAAATAATTTATTATATAAACAAAAAAAATCTTTTTAATATACCACTTTTTTAAAATGAACTAAAAAGTATAAAATAATTTCTCCTAGCCCCATATAGATTTAGAGCCTCAAACATATTCCTACCACCATACAGATAGTCCTGAAAATTTGGGATTGTGAATAAGTAAGAGCTATGAAAATATTTGTAAGATTTTAAACGAAAAAGCATGAGGCGCATACACGATTGATGCGAATGATTTCTCAGCCTAGCTACTCTACACTCCTTACTATCGTCTATAGCATGCCCCCACGTTTTTTCGTTATAGTAGTATAGCTATGGGGTTCCGACGACACTTTGACTTTCGACCTTTTGGGTGGTGGTCTGAGGTGTGAGTTATTGCCACTTGTTTGGAATTTGCTGCACTTGGCAGTGATGGGTTTGTGTCTTGGATGAGCTTTCGCCCTGGATGAGCTTTCAGCAATTTGATAAGCTCCGCCGTGCCTTCGGCTGGATCTTGTGGGGAATCTATAGTGAAACTTCGCTGTGTCATGCGATCTTTCTGGGTTCGGGTCCGTGCTCCAAGAATTCGGTTGAGGTGGTACTAAGAATTAAACTATGCTCTTTGTCGGACCTCTGCGGAGTTGGGAAGGTGATGGCTTCTAAATTTAAAATAGATGTAAGATGCAAGGATTTGGATATTCTATAGGTCTGATCACCATGATCCACTGGATATAATGCGAAGACCACTGGAAATGCAAAGCATGCATTATTGTTGTTCTTTAAATAGGTAGGAAAGAAGAGTAGAGTCAATTTCGACTAGCTAGTTTCAACCACTTTTTCAAGGTTACAAATCTGAAGGAGTGTTTTCCGCTTACACGAAGAGGTATAGGAATCCAACTCTTTGTAAAGCTGCCTCAGTGTATCTACCTTTGAGTTAGGCATGTTAAGTTGGGGGCAGTAAAGTAACATCAGATGTGAGAGTCGATCTTTCCAGTGTCTTGAGCATAAAGGATGCTAGACTATTCACCTTATAGTCCTTCACGGATTCGTGGCTTCTTCTTCCACCTTGTGGTGAAGATGAAACATGCCTGTCTCCAACTCTCGGGGACATAAATGACACACGCAGCTCTTGAAAAGGACGGACGCATGCTTTTGCTGTAAAACCATGGTC
This sequence comes from Thereva unica, assembly GCA_949987705.1. NCBI lineage: Eukaryota > Metazoa > Arthropoda > Insecta > Diptera > Therevidae > Thereva > Thereva unica. The sequence goes on along the minus strand of OX465281.1, from coordinate 32,616,298 downwards.
CCTCCTGTACGAGGAACTTATTAGCAGCTCTAGGGACACTGCCTGAAAGTACATATGTCCAAGCTTCACCCCTTTTTAATCAAGGAGGTACGGACGTGTTTTCTTTGAAGGATCCTCTTCCTCGAATAGTCTGGTAGAGTCTATCTATCTAGGCGGAGACAATGGATGACGTGTAGGCGCACGCGAATTTTACCTATCGAAGATCTCCATTGCTAACTTACTGACTTTCGAGATATCTCCATTCCAGCATGGAGGAAGGGTGTTGTCCCTCTTACCGTGCAAGGTACCTTATACGCCGTATGGATACTATTTTCGAAATTGTTAATCCTATCTTCAATTGTGCAAAAAAGGTCTATCCTATCCTGAGGGCGTCCTTTAGAGTATTACTTACGTATTATCTAGTATTACCTACGCTCTTAAGCAGTACTTATTACAGTATTTTTATGATGTGTACAATGCTTTCAGCTCGTCCTAAATTGTGCTCGTAGTAATTCTGACCCTTTCGTTGGGTAGTAATTCTGTATTTTTTACGAAAGCGGTTATTAGCCTCAGGAAAACTAGCCCATCCTATCTTTTAGAAAAGTTTTCCAGCGGACATCACCAGGTCTACATCTTCATCTGCTACCCGACATGCGATTCCTTTTATTCCATTGATGAATTTCACTCTCGTGATATTATGTAAATGGGAATTTCATGTGTTGATTTAACAGATGCAGGATAGATGAATTAATTTCCGCTGCTGTCGTGGAATGCGATGATGGATAAATACCGGCACATGTTGCTTCATTAATTCAATATACCCAGGCGTTGTGGCCACAGGACTGTAACTTACAACACAACAAACCAGAGTGGTATGTTCGTGTGGGAAACCCAATAACCACCAATGTTATCCCAAAGAATCCCACTCCATTACTTCACGGGCACATATTTGATCAGGATCCGAGGATTACAGCTGAATTATGATGGACGAGCAGCCCAATCAATCACCAGCGAATCGAATCGTGAACGAAACAACAAATCAATCATGAGCCAACATCCTCTGCTGTGATAAACAAAGGGTTATTTCCATTTTATTAAGGGTCGTCGAAACTGTTTTAAGGTTGTACAAGGATTTCGGATTTCGTTGTCCGCATTAAAATATCTTCACAATTTCGGAGTCCATTAGCAGATAACAAGCGCACCACACTTCGTAAAATTTGAGAACGTAAAAGTGCAGTTCCGAACTTGATCCTTTTTTACACAGTCGCGTAAAAGTCCTGCGAAGTCCTATGAATCATTTAACACTGGCCGAAAACAAAGGGACCGAAAGTGATTATTCATGATTATTGATTGACATTTACATTAACAGGAAAAGGGATAATTAATGAAGGCTTTTTAATCCAAACATATACTCCCAGGGTGTGGGTGGCTGCTTCAGTTATCAGTGAATCAATAATGAAATTATCTTGATAAGTACGCAGCCACGAAGCAAAATGGCCTCTGTTTGCTCGGGAAGTAAAAATGTGCGTATTGCGGTGGGCTTTTCAACATTTCCCTAGTAACCTTGGGACCCTTTTCCAATTCAGTTAAATACATCAAAATATTTTTTTTTTTTTGGGAGAGGACTGAAAAGGGAGTCAAGGTGATGTGATTGAACTTTTTGATTAATTTGTTTTTTTTTTTTCTGTGTAAATCCATTTATTTTATTATATTTTTTGCTTTACAATTCGAAGCCTGTGAAATTTCCTGCTACGTGAGACTTCCCGGAAATTACGCAGAAAATTTCCATGGATGTCAAAAAATATACTACTCCACTCAGAAATAGTGCGTGTCAAACAAACGTGATTGGCTTATTGGAAGCAGTCATTAAAGCCACTAAATAAAATTATTTATTAATATTAGGTCGTTGCCATTCATTTAATCACTGCAGTACAAACCATAAATATTATCATTATTAAAAATATTAATAAATAATTGGGGCTTTGATGACTGTTTCCAGTGGCGGTTCGTAACGTTCAGGATAAGGGAAGCAATGCGCAAGGCGAACGATAAAAGTAAAAGTATCGAAGGATTTAACTAAAAAACCTGAAAAATAACATAATGCGGAGTCAGATAAGCAAAAGAAGGAATTGTTTCCAGTCTAAAATTTTTTTTTTGTAACATGTTAGTTACATCGAATACTATATGCTACGTAAGTTATCGGCCATTTTGTGAAAAAATTTTCATTTTGGTCGTTCTTTCTAAATATAGATGCGTATATCTCGGTATGTCTAGGTCCGAAAAATAGAGGCTGTTCGTTATGCTTTCGGCTATCAGCGGTTACAACATCAACTTTTTATCTGTACACCTATCGTCAAAAAAAAAAAACCTTAAAAACCTGCTCAATTTTAGCTTCTGGTTATAACTTCGGATTTCTTCAGTCAACTTATACTTTATAATATAAACAATAACTGGTTAAAATTTCAGGGGCCAGTTCACTCAATTCGACGTCGACCGAAAACGGCGCGAAATGAATTCAAAAACCTTACTATGGTTAACTATGGTAAACTTTTGTCGTTTAAAAACACCGTGGTTAACTACAACGTAACCACTTTCATAACTTTTTGACGTTCAAAAAGTCCCCTGGTTAACCATAGTAAGTTTTTTGAACGCGCTTCGTGTCGTTTTCAGTGGACGTCGAATTACGTGAACTGGCCCCAGGTCAAAATATCTTATTCAAGTCCCAAAAATTGATTTCAAATTTGAAAATTATTTGCACTTTAATTTTTGTGCATCGCATCGTGTGAGGTTTCTCCTTTTTAAATTCTTTTATTTAACTTACACTGTTTGTCGTCAAATCTTGGAAGTTAAATTTGACCCATCGGATAGAGCTGAAATTTTGCATACACGTTTAGTTTGGATGACAATGCAATCTGGCCATTTTGTAAAAATATCAAGATGGCGGTTCCAAAATGGCGCCCGATTTTATTTAACTTACACTGTTTGTCGTCAAATCTTGGAAGTTAAATTTGACCCACTTCCCGGTTTCGGATAGAGCTGAAATTTTGCATACACGTTTAGTTTGGATGACAATGCAATCTGGCCATTTTGTAAAAATATCAAGATGGCGGTTCCAAAATGGCGCCCGATTTTTGAAATTGTGCTCCGCGGCCCTCTGACATGGGTATCAAACGAAAGGATATGACAGGTAGAACACAATAAGCTATGTGGCGTCATTCCAAATTCAAAATGGCGGCCAACACTTACACTGTTTGTCGTCAAATCTTGGAAGTTAAATTTGACCCACTTCCCGGTTTCGGATAGAGCTGAAATTTTGCATACACTTTTAGTTTGGATGACAATGCAATCTGGCCATTTTGTAAAAATATCAAGATGGCGGTTCCAAAATGGCACCCGATTTTTGAAATTGTGCTCCGCGGCCCTCTGACATGGGTATCAAATGAAAGGATATGACAGGTAGAACACAATAAGCTATGTGGCGTCATTCCAAATTCAAAATGGCGGCCAACACTAAATTGCGGAAAGCTTATAATAGACTAAAAAGTAGAAAATATAACCGATCAACTTCCAATTTTGCACACACTCGTAGTTCGGGTGGTTAATGTGTATGAATGATGAGATGAATAGTTGAGTTAAGGGTGAGTTGATAATAAAGAAGCAATACACGTTACAAAAAATCACAAACAAACACAGAGATGCTGCTGTCAACTAAATTCAACTACTCAAATACTGAACTCATGTCCGTATGCATAATTTCAACTAAACCCAGGTAGCAGAGCTGAGTCGAGTTCAGTCAACCTTAACCCAACTCGACTCCCGTTTACATGTAGTTAGACTTGGGTTCAACTTGAGTTCAACTCATCATGTATAAGTACTAAATGCAATCTGACCTTTTTGTAAAAAAATCAAGAAGACGAGATGGCGGCCGTTTTTGCAATTATGTTCCACCGAGCCCACGACATGATGGGTATCAAATGAATACAGTAAACTGTGTGACGTAATTTTAAATCTAATAGAATTGCCATTATAAAATGGCGGAATACATATAATAAACTAAAAAGTAGAAAATAAAATAAATGGTTAAAAAAAATTTTTAAAAAAAATTCTTTTCATTAACTAAAAAATGTACTGAAAAGTAAAAAATAAAAAATATTTTAAAGAAAGCGTGAAATTTCAATTTTAATGAAAAAGTTAATTAAAAGAATGGTGCATTTTTCATCAAAAAATTTTGTTAGAATTTGAAATTAACAAAGCAAAAAATTGAGGGTTATTGTAAATCTCACGCGATTTACAGTTATATTTGAATTTTTGATGAAAAATGCGCCATTCTTTTAATTAACTTTTTCATTAAAATTGAAATTTCACGCTTTCTTTAAAATATTTTTTATTTTTTACTTTTCAGTACATTTTTTAGTTAATGAAAAGAATTTTTTTTAAAAAATTTTTTTAACCATTTATTTTATTTAATATATAGTTTCTTTTATGCTATTTATGATGGTGAACAAGAAAATTTTTTTAAACTTAAAAAAAGTGAAAAAAAAAAATGGAATTGAAGTCGAAATTTCTTCGAAATAGTTTCGCTGCCAGCGGTCGTTTTGCGCCTTTTTTCCAATTCTGTTGATAATTAAAGCGTCCAAAGAAAAGCCGTTAAGCTACAATAAGCCACAATTTTGGCTCAAAATCTAAAAAAGATAGTAATAATAAAACCCTATTGTAACCTTCTTGCAAAAAAAGCAACACTTCAGGCAGCCCGTATACTCAAAAATACAATTCATAAAAATATTCTCAATTCTCTATCCCTTTAAATAATCTTTAAAGAGAATCATAAAAAATATAATGGAAGCTACAAGTTATCAGCTTATATTCAATACAAACCTCCTGCCACCCCATTACAATAAACAAGAGATAAAGAGAAACTTTACCTATCCTCGATCTCTTTTTTCTTGACTCAAAATTCATATTTGAAGAAGAGTCAAAAACAAAATCACGACCAAAATTTTAAGAGCAAATTTAATATTCCTCGAAGCCAGAACAGATTACCAGAAAACGAAACCAAGAAAGCAAAGAGAATTTGGTGGATACAGAAAATTTCTCTATCTTCGACTTCTCGTATCCCACTGTTCGGTTCCGAAGAAGCTGCGTTTAGCTCAACTTCTGAGGGTACAAACCTTTGCGTGAGTGTGAGTTCAATCAAATTGAATGTGTTGGAGTTTTCACGATGATTTTCTGGGCCAAATAAGCTGGAGATATTACAGCTTCCCCATGATGTGTACCCAGTAGAACCTGTAAGCTTACAGAAGTACTGAAATAAGCACTTACTAGTAAGGGGTAGGCCTTACTATACCCCTTATAGAAGTGCTTATTTTTACACACGATGTCATAGGAGGTAAGGCCTTACTTTTCTACTTACCTTAGAGCAGTTACATAAGTACTTACCTTAGAGTACTTACAGAACTGCTCATCTGTAAGGGGTATAGTAAGGCCTACCCCTTACTAGTAAGTGCGCTTTTCAGTACTTCTGTAAGCTTACAAGTCCCACTGGGGTCCCAGCGGACGGGCGCCTCTGGATTTGTGATCCGGTATCGAAAAGCTTTTATTAGCATTTTATGTCGACGAAGATAATTGCCCGTTTTGTTTTTTTCTATAAAATTTATGAAAACTATAGGAAAGCTCCCTTGAGTGATCGGGCAGATTCTCACTTGTTTGGGTCTAATTCTGGGCTACACCCTACCATCTGCCTTCTCTTGTAATGGGTTATATAAGGCCTCATCTAGCACCAAGAAAATAAGGGGTGCCTCTTACCAGATGAGTACTTATTTCAGTGCTCCATCGGTAAGGCCTTCCTAGAATTCCTACTGGGTAGGACCTCGGCCACGATAAGAGCGGCACTAGAAAAATTTAACGTCTCGTATTAGCGGAGAGAGGCATTTGAGTATATTGTCACTCTGCCGCTCATATGATGACCATGGCCTAACAAGACATGGGGAAGCTGTAATATCTCCAGCTTTAGGGTTTCCAGAGGAGGAAATATATTAAGATTTTTCTTGTGATTAATCTTGATATATTTTAAAATTTAAGTTTATTTTTATCTATATAAATTTATTTTTATAAGTTGCCTTTTTGGTCAAGGGAAGCAGTGCTTCCTTTGCTTCCAAAGAGGAACCGCCACTGACTGTTTCATATTATTAATTACATTTTACACGCACTATTCCTGAGTGGGTAAAGTAGAGTGGCGTGACATGTAACAAAAGCCTGATTCGATACTCGTAACCTCTCTCATGCACAACGACCATTAGCCTTCCAGTGTCATACCCTGGCAAGTTCACTACTGTGACCTATGTATAAACCCCAATGCCTAAGGACATTGAAAAACGGGGGGATGAATAGCTCGCGTTGCAACCAACCAGACTCGAATAAACGCAGCTACTCTAGGCAACGAAACGAGCAGATATTCACACGGCCATTAGAACTTGTTCTTGGTGAGGGAAGAGTAAACACTGGAGTGGAAATAAAGGTCATACAGCTGATCCTTCTCTTAACATCTTGGGTATAACTTTATCTGAGAACTTGCGATGGAATGATCACATATTCCAAATCGCTAAACACGCATCCCAATGACTAGGATTTCTTAAGAGATGCAAATTTCTTCTCCCACCAGCTAGAGCTGAAACCTTCAAATCCTACATTCGGGACCGCCTCGAGCACAACTGATTTGTCTGGGCTGGCGCCTCGAAAACCGCCCTAGCGTGGTTGGACAAAGTGCAAAGCCGTGCCATCCGAATCATCGGAGATGACAGCCTTTCTGAGCCATCGTAGGAATGTAGCAGAGCTCTCCGTGCTTTATCGCTATTACCACAGCGACTGTTCCACTGAAACTCAGGACCTCCTTCTTCCTGCACGGCAATATTTTTCCTGCAACACAAAACTAGTCGGCTCGGCTCACCCCCATACCCTACAGCCCCCTTTCGCGCACAACATGTTCTAGAAGCTCGATTATGAATAGAACAACTCGACTGTGGAATAATCTCCCACAGTCAGTTTTCTCGAACTCGTACAACACCCAAGAGCTCAAACGTAAGGTTCATCGCCACCTGCTCCAACACACCCAGACCCCCCTAATCCTATCATCTTCTTTTCTATCTTTCACACCAAGCTGAAATGAGATCAATATCATCAACCAATCGATGATATGCGCTTTGGTGGAGCGGGGAAGGGCTAAGGAAGGCTATGACAGGAGGAATCAGGAATGTAGAGAGGGAAGAAGAAAGAAGGAAAGTTATGTAGGTGGGAAAGTGGAAAAGGCGGACAGTGGGGCTGGCCGGGATTCGAACCCGGGACGGAAGCCAGACGCCCTAGGCTATCGAGGCCCCCTTGCTACTAGGCATTGCACCATGACCTGAACGACATGACATACTGATAGTACAAAGGGTGTTTCTTAAGCTTGGTTTCCCCCCTTAAACAAAATCGACCAAAGGTGAACATTCTGGTTTTTTAGTGCCCAAGCAGCCAGAGATTCAAATCTACTTCGCGACATGGTCCTCTGTCTTTCTATTTCTCCCATCTAGATTACTTTCTTTCTTTCTTGTCCTCCGTCTTTGCAAAACATATCCTTGCCTGTCGCCTGCCAACGCTTGTAAGTATGGGATAACGATAAGGACTCTCTCGGACTATGTTCAGCCCAGAGCTGGAGGGGAGGTTCACAGGAGCAGACAGAGGTGATTAACCAAAGGTCACCAAAAATCATTAAGGAAGTGTGAAAGGATTCAGAAAAAGGAAGGAAAGTATCAAAACGGGCCGTCCGAAAACGACATCAGGAACCCAACAAGGAGATATAGAATTGGCCGAGAAAACACTACCAGAAAAGGCAAATGCAAACAGGGGGTGATGCCTTCTGGACGAGGGTCATGTCGGAAAGAAACATTTTAACTGAGCTTCAGTGGAACAAAAGAAGTAGAAAAAGATCTAAAAGGAGAGCAGGAAATTACAGAAAAAAGAGAAAAGCCGGACGCTTTGACAATTACAGCAACAAATAAGTTATCGTATGCAGGACTCGAACCACAAACTTCGGAATGGTAGTCGAGAGCCATAACCCCTAAGCTACTGGGGCTGGCAATAGAGAAGATAACAGAAGACAACAAAAGGGCCTACAACAAAAGTTCAAAGCGTCAATTGGCGGAGGTAGGGTTAGACATTAACCACATAGTCTTCTTTCTTTGATCCGTTAGCTGGCGGTCCGAGTGAGACGTCCCCGCAACGGATACACTGCTGTCGGTGCCGCTGGGTCTCGAACTCGATTCAAAATTCGTTTCCATTTTTGCCGGTTTCGGGCGACACGTCTCGAGCCTCGGTAACTGATAATCGTTGATTCTTTAGGTCGTCCTCGATATTGCGATACTGCTTGTTCTTTCCGGCTCGTTTGCTCTCGATGTTTCTGTAGCCTCGATTGAATGGTTATCGTAAATACTTTGCCGACGATCGAAAGGAGGTTAATACCGCGATAATTCTTGCATTCCCGATTGTCGCCTTTCTTCAAAATTGGAACAACGATCGTTTTTTTCCACGCCGACGGGACACGATCCGAATGCCATTTGTGTGTTATTAGGACGTGGGGTTGTGATAAGATATCACCTCCGGCTTTGAACATTTCGGCGGCTACTTGGTCTCTTCCTTGGCCTTCACCCCGATAATTGTCGGTTCGGTATCGAGAAACTGATTCGACGGCTGTTCGATAATAGGCGGTTCGTGTGCTGGACCTTGTGGCGGATCGTGGTTGTACAGCTGGTGGAAGAATTCTTTCGGAGAGATCACGAAAATTCCATCCGGTTTTTTAATGTTGTCGTTTGCCTAACCGCCGGAATTTCTGGTACAACGTCTGGTACTCGGGCTTCGACGCCGCTTCTTCCATATCAGCCGCAATAATGTTCCAGTACGCTTCTCGTTCCGATTTCATTTTCTGTCGAACTTCTTTGTTCAATCGTCGGTATTGCTCTGCTGATCGACGAGGTCCAGATGGCTGTCCGAGATTCATGGCTGCGTCCGTTTACGGATAGGTGAACACAGCTCCATTGCACACTCGACAATAGACTCCGACAATTGTCTTTCTTCTATATCGATATCGTCCGGTATTGCGAGCACCGCGAACCTGTTGGATAATGGCATTTGAAACTCTCGCCCGATATCTCGGGTCCGTAGGTACGCCCACTTCTTCTCGGCTGGTGGTGGTGCCTTTTTCTTCGTTCTTTGTAATCGCATTTGTAATTTCGCTCGAACAAGATAATGGTCCGAACGGCAATCGGTCCTACGCATTGCCCGTACGTCTTTGAGCGATAATCGGAATCATGGGTTGATCAGAACGTAGTCTACCATCGCCAAGTTGTTGCCGGATGGATTTTGTGGATGACGCAAGATGCTGTTGCTAACGATGAAATTGCTTGACTTACATTCTATCGACTAACCAATAAATCAGTTAAATTAGCAGCCACAATAACGCAACAGCTGAAGTTTTCACGACGTTTCTGAAAGGGCAGTTTCCTCTTAGTAATGGAAGCAACAGACCCTTGTGTTCCTACCAAAGCCGAACAACCCCTCAGGGGTTCTTTCGTTCTCTAGGCCGATATGCACTCTCAGTAAAATAGACAAACTTTCCGTCGGGTGATATGTGAAAGATTTGAGAACCTTTGCTTTGATAATCCTTAATGACAAAAATGCTTCAACTCGCGAATTGATCACACTAGATACGCCAAAGTACCGAGATAAGTCACACCATTGTGGATCGGATCGGATGGGCCGAAGGTGTACAGGACAACCTGGTCTGACGCTTGCTGGGCACAAAACGGAAGTTATTCGTAAAGGTGAAAGATCTTCCTCTTTTAGTCTGCTCTCAGGCACCTGGTCCGTTATCTGTACCGCACCCATGTTTTGATAAAGTATTAGGACACCCCACGGTTTCCTAAGTGCTAAAGATTATAAAGTGGGAGTGTAAATGAATATTAAGCGTTGCAAGTTCGCTTCTTATTTTTCATGATATTCACTTCTTTTGAGGTTTTCTTTCTAGAAAAAGCAAATTTATCCTGCTTATGCTATTTTTCTTCCATGGAATAAAGAAATCCTCAACAATAACTGAAAACAACATAAAATTTTGCAAAGAAAATGAAACTCAAAAATGATTTTGCAAAAAAGTATGAAAATCAATTTTAAATTTCTCTTATCAACAACAATAGAGAAAAGCTCCAAATTTTGACTATGACCAATCATTATTGGTCGAAGACTATATATCAAGCAAGCCCGAAAAAAAAATCCCTACCGATGACAAGGTTTTGGATGTTTCAATTGAAAACTTCTACTCCTAAAAAAGCTCGCATATGCAGAACATCCGCCGAACAATGGAGGAAACACTTCCATTGAATATAAAAAGTCCGCATCATCCTTCCACCTATGCTAAAAAATGAAGATAATTTATAGCTTTTGCATAGCTACTCAAGAATGCCACAAAATCATCGTTCTTCGTCTATGCTTTCTCAGAATTCATACAACTTCAGCAATTTCTTTTCATAAAGGAAGAAAATACCTTGATAACACCTCCTCAATTCGTACATCCCAATCCCAGGGGAATGCTGCTCTGCTCCATCAATGGGGAAAGTTTTCTCTGAATGAATCCCGATATGACTGTTCGGATTCAGACGGTGTCGGTATATGGCAAGGATATTTGCTGCTTATTGAGCAGGAGGAGGGCACGAAAAAATGGAAGATAAGATTCCTGGTTGTACTTGGTCGAGATTGCGAACAAGGACTGAACTCGACGAGTTTTATCCCACTTTATTGTTGCCTAAGGAAAGGATTTCATATGGAAGTAAATGGTGGAATCGCTTAAAAGTTAAGAGCTTCAAATGCAGTTGGATGAAGGACAGACCGAGTTCTTTGGGATTGTTGCTGAGGGCATGTAGGGACATCGTCCTACTACTTCCGGTCTTACTTAGCCAAGGAGATTGGTTATAAAAACCTAGTCGACTGGAGCTAAGTAAAAATAATAAATTGGGTTTTGTCAAATAAATTAAAAATAGAAGTTCTTGACGTTTTGACAATAAAAATAAAATAAAATAAGCGCTGGTTAATATATAGTATATTAAATAAAAGAGTAGCGATAAATGTGATATATATTAAGAAGTGTAACAATTTATAAAAATAAATAAATAAAAGTCTGAAAGTTTAAATCGAATCGTGTTAATAAAAGTCTGAAAGTTTAAAGAAGAATTACATTGGAAGTTGATAAAGTGGACTCGACCAAAACCAATAAGTGGTGACCCCGACTCCCTAGTGGGACAAAGAAAAAGGAAAGAAAATTTCAACACTTCATTCAAGTTTGGATAAATATTACGTAAAGGGATTCCCAATAAGAAGAAGAAGTGTTAAGATAAGAGTTTATACATAAATATTTAAAAGATTAATTGATTTACATATTTAATTTCTTATTAATTGGTTTTAAAGAAAATATTTAATTATTTAATTCTTTGAATTTTAAAATTTTTTTTCTTGTTTGTGGATTGACTTACTGTTTAGATCAGAAACAGTACTTATTTTATTACGGTACTTATTTCCTTGATTGTTTTGGTATTTGGTTAAATGGAAAGACAGAACCTTTTTGACAACTCATTTGTGGTTGATATGGACGAGTCGTTGGACAGCCTGGTGGAAGGGCTGCCGAGTCGACGCAGGGTCCGGGCAGAGGTTGACGTGGCCTCCACGGCAAGGTTCAACCTGCCCGAATTCCAGCAAAGTGACCCGGCAGTCTGGTTCTACCAGGCTGAAGCTCAGTTCGGACTGAATCAAATCACGTCCGACAAAACAAAACTTTCGCACATTGTGTCAACGCCACTGACATATAATAATGGACTGCTCATCAGCAATTATTCCCATACAAACCGATGGCACCAAAAAGGTATAGTCGCTCGCTCATCCATAAGCCCCCAAACTGACAGAAGCACTCAGAAATAAAATCAATTAGAAAAAAATAGACGGGTATAGTGATGTTTATATCTTTTGCGTTAAATCAATTAGAAAAAAATAGACCGGTATAGTGATGTTTATATCTTTTGCTCTTTTCCCCATAAGCCCCCGGTGAGAATGTCAGTTGCTAAGACAGGCGTTGAGAACTTAAATCAGATACACATAAAATTTGCAAATTAATGAAAAAAAGGCATTTTAAAAAGTGAAAAAGTGAAAATAGTGTTTATTAATTTTTTTAAACAAAATATTTGTGTTGTTTTAATGTTTTAAGTACGTATTTAAAAAAATGTAAATTTCAAAAGTGATTCCGGTGTTTACATGGAGTAAAAAAAGGTTTGTAGCCTATGGAACAAATTGGTGCCATGAAAAATTTCTCATAAGCAGTCCATTCTATATGTCAGTGGTCAACGCTGCCCACAGAAGCCGCGAGAATTTTGCTGCATGCCTTCCCGGACCTCAACACCGCCAGCTATGCTGATGCTAAGAGGTTGTTGCTCGAGCGATACGGGTTATCGACGAGAAACCGCCTCGAGCAGCTGCTGGCGGCGCATGAGCCCGGTGATAGAAAACCCTCCGACTTTTTAAGGGGTTTACAGAGTCCGGCTGGGGACAGCCTTGGCAAGAGCGAGGGACTCATCAGGGGTCTTTGGGAACGGCGTCTTCCCAAAGACATACAAGTGGTGCTCGCTGCGTCCTCAGACCAGACTCTGGGGCAACTGTCTAAATTGGCAGACAAAGTGTGGGAAGTGACATCTCACCAATCCACACAAGCTCAGGTGTCGGAGGTGAGAAACTCGTCGTCCTTGGAGCGGGCCGTGCAGTCTCTCCAACGCGACGTGCAGCAATTGCGAACACTTGTGTTGGGGAGAGGGCAAGGCCAGGGCCAGGAGTCGGCGAGAGGGTCTGCTGGTCCACGGCAATGGGGCCGATCACCGGTTCGTCAACCAAAGGCGCCATCAGCAGGGACCAGTAACTCCACCAAACCCAAACCTTCATCTGCACAAGCGCTACCGGGGACGCTCTGCTACTACCACTACCGCTACGGCAGTGGGGCAGAGCGGTGCACCCCGCCGTGTGCCTTCAAGGGTCCTGGCTCTACAGCCAAGAAGGACCGAAAGATGAAGGGGGCCCATCCTCCAAAAAATTAAATTGGCGGGGAGTCGCCACATCCGCGGGCGTCTCTCAGCAGAGACGCTCGTGCAGATTATTTGTCCGCGACCAGCACAACCAGCTCGATTTTTTAATCGATTCTGGCGCGGACATATCATTAGTTCCGAAGCACACGTTTAGGGTACAAACAACATGCCCTAATTTGCTTCTGCGGGCCGCAAATGGATCCACGATCCAAACTTTTGGCGCGAAGTTGCTGGAACTGAACCTAGGTCTTCGCCGACGGTTCATCCACAACTTCATCATAGCCAACACCAACAAAGCTATACTCGGTGCGGACTTTCTCACAAAGTTCGAGCTCATTCTCGATTTTAAACATCGAGAATTAGTAGACTCACAGACCAGTCTGCGGACTGATGTCTGTACTACTAGTGAGTATATACTCGAGAGCTTTGAATGCCAACATCTTGGCAAATATAAAATATTGTTAATGAAGTACGCTTCATTAACACAACCACCAAATTTTAACCTACCGGTTAAACACAATGTGCAACACCACATTGTTACTAATGGGCAATTACCTTTCGTTACCGCTCGTAGACTTCATCCTGAGAAGCTCAAGGTGGCGAAATTGGAGTTTGAACATATGGTTCAACTAGGGATTTGTCGACCATCGTCGTCTCCCGCAGCATCTCCACTTCATCTGGTCCCTAAACGGGATACAAATGATTGGAGGCCATGCGGCGACTACCGTCGCCTTAATGCAGTCACAGTGCCGGATAGATATCCAATCCCGCACATTCACAATTTTTCTGTGAACCTTCACGGATGCACGATTTTTTCGAAGGTGGATTTGGTACGTGCGTATCATAACATCCCCATTGCACAAGAAGACGTGCATAAGACTGCCATAATAACACCTTTTGGTTTGTTTGAGTTTACTCGCATGCCATTTGGGTTAAGAAATGCAGCCCAGTCATTTCAAAGATTTATGAACGAAGTCACAAGAGACTTAGACTTCGTTTATGTCTATCTAGACGATATACTTATCGCTAGTAAATCCGAGGATGAGCATCTCACTCACCTCGAATTACTGTTTAAACGCCTTGATAATTTTGGTTTAACAATAAAATTATCAAAATGCGTTTTTGGGGTCAGTGAGATCAACTTTTTGGGACATAGTATCGGCAAGGATGGAATCCTTCCATCACCCGAACGAGTCCAAGCAATTAGTGACCTCACAACTCCAACAACAGTTAAACAAATTCAAAAATTTGTAGGAATGGTGAACTTCTATCACCGATTTATTCCTAAACTAGCACAACTGCTAGTACCGATCAATGAACACTTGAGGGAACTCCTCAATTGTTCATCAACAACCAAAAATAAGGAACAACTTCCTTGGCCCGCAGAATGCCAACAAGCATTCCTCGACGTGAAAGCCGCAATGGCTGCAGCAGTGATGCTGATACACCCACTAGAGGATGCTAAATATAGTGTCACAACTGACGCTTCCGATTTTGCTATCGGAGCTGTGCTGGAACAATTTAACGGTCACAGATGGCAACCATTAGCGTTCTTTTCTAAGAAGCTATCATCTGCTGAACGAAATTATTCTGCATTTGATCGCGAACTACTCGCAATCTTTGCAGCAATAAAACATTTTCGGTACTTTGTTGAAGGAAGAAATTTCGTGGTCTACACTGACCTTTAATACATGCCCTTCACACAAAAACCGAAAGATCTCCCCGCCAAACAAGACACCTGAGCCTAATTTCCCAGTTCACAACAGACATCAGACATGTCTCTGGGAAACAAAACGTTGTCGCAGATTATTTATCTCGCTCATTAGCGGCCGACAACGTTGACACAATCACCTTCGATTTGCCACATCTGGCGAAAGCACAAGAAGGTGACAAAGAGTTACAACGACTCCAAGAGCATCCCAGTAGTAGCTCGAAGGTAAAACTAATACTCACACCAATTCCTTTCACACCTCATGAAGTTTGGTGTGAGATTAGCCCGGGTACATTACGCCCATACATACCTTCATCATTAAGAAAATTAGCATTCAATGCTGAACATAGCTTGTCGCATCCAGGCATACGTGCCACAAGGCAAGCTATTACTAAAAAATATTTTTGGCCAGCGATCAATAAAGACTGTAACAACTGGTCTAGATCCTGCATAGGTTGCCAAAAATCTAAAGTTTCGAGACATACCAAATCTCCACATGAAGCTTTTAACCCACCAAATAATAGATTTGAACATATCCATATGGATATTGTTGGACCATTGCCCCCATCTCGAGGATATTCATATATCCTAACAATCGTAGACCGATTTACGAGATGGCCGGAGGCATATCCAATGCGAGACATCTCTGCTACTACGGTGGCCAAACATTTTGTCACCGAGTATGTACCAAGATTTGGCGCACCACTTGAACTTACAACAGATCAAGCGTCGCAATTTGAATCAAAATTATTCAATGAAGTCACAAGACTTCTAGGTACACATAGAATACGGACTACCGCCTACCATCCACAAGCAAATGGGATGGTTGAGCGGTTCCATAGACAACTGAAAGCGGCCTTAATGGCAAGGGACAACACTACTCATTGGAGTGAGGATTTGCCCTTTGTTTTATTAGGTATTCGCTCGGCAATTAAAACCGATTTACAATGCTCACCAGCAGAGCTTGTCTATGGACAGAATCTGAGGCTCCCCAATTCAATTTCCATCCCAACGGATGAGAACCCGATAGAGCACTCAGAATTTCTAACGCGTCTTCGCACACACATGAAAGGTCTGGCGGCAACACAACCCCGACAATCAGTACAAAACGATGTGTACGTGCCAAACGCCTTAGAGAATGCGGAATACGTTTTCATACGTACCGATCGTGTTCGGCGGCCTTTTGAAACACCATACGAAGGGCCATTCAAGGTAATCAAAAGATTACGTAAACATTTTGTCGTCAACCTAAATGGCACAAATAAGTCGATATCTATTGATCGACTGAAACCTGCATTTGAGTGTGACCGAGACGTTGAAGCAGCATCACTTCGCTCGGTACACTTCATGTAACGCTACGCTGGGAGGGGAGTATGTAGGGACATCGTCCTACTACTTCCGGTCTTACTTAGCCAAGGAGATTGGTTATAAAAACCTAGTCGACTGGAGCTAAGTAAAAATAATAAATTGGGTTTTGTCAAATAAATTAAAAATAGAAGTTCTTGACGTTTTGACAATAAAAATAAAATAAAATAAGCGCTGGTTAATATATAGTATACGAGACACGATACCGGACGATGATGTACTGTCAAAATTTCAGCCTTATAGCTTTAGCAGTTGTGAAAAAACCCATTTCACCCCCTTAGGGGATGAATTTCGAAAAATCGCTAGGGATGCACTGTCAAAAATTTCAGCCCTTTAGCTCTAGCGGTTTAGGTTGTGCGTTGTCTTTCAGTCAGTTACTTTTTATACAATAGAAAAAAAGTAAAGAAAATAAATCCCCTTACAACTTATTGAACCCCATTTCACCCCCTTCAACCCTTTTTTCTCCAAAAAAAAATAGCCTATGTCCGTCTCCAAGGTCTAAACTATGTCTGTTGCAAATTTCATCAAAATCGGTCCAGCGGTTTAGGCGTGAAAGCGTAACATACAGACAGACAGACAGACAGACAGAGTTACTTTCGCATTTATAATATTAGTAAGGATTAAATAAAAGAGTAGCGATAAATGTGATATATATTAAGAAGTGTAACAATTTATAAAAATAAATAAATAAAAGTCTGAAAGTTTAAATCGAATCGTGTTAATAAAAGTCTGAAAGTTTAAAGAAGAATTACATTGGAAGTTGATAAAGTGGACTCGACCAAAACCAATAGGCACTTTATACTTGGATGCAGTTGACTACATTGTTTGGCAGACCGAGTGTGAATGTATATATGAGTGTAATGTTGTTTCAATTTTAGAACTGAAAGTTTGTTGTACTATGATTGGGTTTCTTTATAATATTTTTCATAACATTTCATAGCACAGGAAAGACAGATCTGGACTTTTGCACGAAATGAACAAATATCCCCGATTGAAGTGTATCTGGAACTAATGGTCGAGGATGTAGCCTATCCCGATCAGATATGTAAGTACTTGAGTGTTATTTTGTACTTAAAGTTGAATTAGAGAATCATCATTGAAGAAAGGGCAAGGACGGTCAGAATAGATTTCCACGACAGTAGGCAGATATTCGATAAGAGATGGCGCCGTCTCTACACAGCTCTGCCATTGCTGGCTCGCTCTAGAAAAACAAGTTATGCTAGCTAAACGGCAATCAGAGCGATAAAGTCCCACCGACCGAGTCAAACACGTAATCGTTCTTGATGAATTGAATATAATCAATCAAACCGAGTAAAAATAAATTAGTTGGCATTTTAGCACCGTCAAATGCACCCGGTATAATTATGACACGCTCTCGCTTCGTGTTGAAAAATACGCCTACTACATGGGCATACTCGCTCACGCATAAAAAGGTAAAGTTGCTTCCGCTATAGAGATAGTGGTATGCCCAGCTCTGTTACTGATATGAATGTATTTGCCATCGAGCATTTCAAATGTCAAATCATCATGTGATGATAGATTGAGAAGTAAGATTCTTAACTCCACTACAGGCAGCAAAAACTTCTGGTCCTTGGTAACTGCCATCAAGAAGAATTTTACTTCCTCCTCAACACCTCCTTTTATTCACAACAAGGAAGTGATAACAGAAAGCAAACCCAAGGCCGACCTATTAGCTTCTCTGTTCGCCGCAAATTCTTCTTTACCCGATGCTGCTATGTCACCCCCCACTCTCGAGAATACCACCCACTCAATGGACGGAGTTCACTTCAGGACTCGCGAGGTGTTTAGGTGTCTCAAAGAACTCGACGCCAACAAATCCACTGGTCCCGACAAAATCCCCCCTATGGTACTTAAAAAATGTGCCTCACCTTTGGCTAAACCTCTGCGCAAACTTTTTGCCCTGTCTTACTTCTCCGGAGTGTATCCCGACTCTTGGAAACTAGCTCATGTTCAGCCAATCCCAAAAAAAGGTGAAGCCAGCGACCCCTTAAACTACCGCCCAATAGCAATTACTTCTGTTCTCTCCAAAATCATGGAGACAATAATCAATAAAAGGCTGATGAAATATCTAGAATCCAACCAAATTATACACGACAGGCAATACGGCTTCAGATCTAAACGGTCTACTGGCGATCTGCTTGTGTGTTTAACCGAGCGTATCAACCAAAGCATTCACAGCTTTGGTGAGTCTAGCCTAGTTGCTCTAGATATATCAAAGGCTTTTGACAGAGTATGGCACCCAGCTCTGTTGAATAAACTCCAAGCTATTGGTATACACTTAGTTCTAAGGAACTGGATTAAGAGCTTTCTTTCATGCCGTTCAATCAAGGTAGTATTGGATGGCGTCGAATCCAACCCCCACGCCATTTCGGCCGGAGTTCCCCAGGGGTCAATTCTTTCACCCGCACTTTTTCTAATCTTCATTAATGATCTGCTCTCAATCCCCTCCAACCCACTTCACTGCTTCGCTGATGACGGTACTCTGAATTTCTCTTACTCCTTCGACAATATAAGACAAGCACGTGCCAGACCTTGTCTTTACCACCGTCAACTGATGTCGGCTTCGATCAACCGGGATATAGAATCGATTCTTCATTGGGGCGAAATGAACCGCGTCGAATTCAATGCCACAAAAACGAAGCACTGTCTGATCTCCAACAAAAATTGTACCGACCTTCCTCCTGTCTCGGTGGATGGAGAGAATCTAACGGCTGACTCAACTCTCAACATCCTAGGGGTAACTTTAACGGAGCATCTGCGATGGAACGATCACATATTCCAAATCGCCAAACAAGCCTCCCAATACCTTGGATTTCTCAAGAGATGCAAGTTCCTCCTCCAGCCAGCCGCATTGGCTACAATATACAAATCCTACATTCGGCCGCGCCTCGAATACAACTCACATATCTGGGCAGGCGCCCCAAAAACCACCTTGGCTTGTCTCGACAAGGTGCAAAATCGTGCCCTCAAACTCATTGGTGATGGCCCCTTTCGCGCCTCCATAGACACCTTGAGCCACCGTAGGAATGTAGCAGCCCTCTCCATACTTTATCGCTATTACCATGGCGACTGTTCCACCGAAATTCAGGACCTCCTGCCTGCACGGCAATACTTTTCCCGCAACACAAGACTAGCCCGCTCGGCTCACCCCCATACCCTACAGCCCCCTCGTTCACGCACAATACGGTTCAGAAGTTCGTTTATGAATAGAACAACTCGATTGTGGAATGATCTCCCGCAGTCGGTATTTCCGAACTCGTACAACATCTTAGAGTTCAAACGTGAGGTTCATCGTCATTTTCTTCTACACCCTCCAGACCCCCTCTAACCTTTCCTATTCTCCTCTATTCTTCAAACCAAGCTACTACTAGACATTGCACCATGAACTGAACGACATGACGGACTGGTAGTACAAAGGGTTACACCTAAGCTTGGTTTTTTCATATAAAAAAAAAAAAAAAAAAAAAAATGTGAGTGGCGTTTTACCAAGTGGTCCCCCAACTAAGTACTAACCAGGTCCAATGCTGCTTGACCGAGGCAGTTGAATGAGAACTACTCTTCTAAATGTGCTAATGCCATCTTTTATGGTGACCAAATTATTTTTTATATGCGGAAGTCTAAGCTAAAGTGTCACCCTTTATATTACGAGTCCGTCATGTCGTTCACGTCCGTGGTGAAATGTCTAGATTAGCTTGAAAAAAAAAAAGATAAGTTAAGGGTATAGTCTGGACGATGCACGAGTGTGCCTTCCGTTTAAACTCTTCGATGTTGTATGAGTTAATTCTTTTAGCAGCCACAATAGTCGGGGTTAGTAGGAGATAGCCTCGTCGAAGTCTTATGATTCCTGAAACAAAAGAATCCCGCTAACCAGCCGACAAAGGATGTAATGCAGGCGGTACCAGACTACCAGGTGAACAAATAGGTGCACCGTCCGCTAGGTGTAGATCCGACCTAAGCATGGTGCCCTGGTGGTTAATACCGGTTATGCCGGCGGGATGGTTTATTAGGGAATTAAGAGTGTCAAGTTCCCACAAATGGGCAAGGTCAATCTGTTTGCTTCCGCAATTCCACTTGCGCGGATTCTCAACTCCACTGTGGACTCCTAGAGATATAATGCCAGGCAATTGGACAAAAGCGTTACGAATTGAATATTAGGAAAGGTGTCACCTTCCATCACGACTGCTGCATAATTTGGAAAAGTAGAATTTTTGCTCAGACGAACCGTGCATCATTTATTTGCATTCATGCGTTTTGATGATGTCGCTCACCGGCTGCAATAGTGGCACAACTCAAAAAATACGAATTTTGAGTTAATGCGCTCTCCAACATTGCAGATTTGTATTCTATCCAGCAACAACAGCGGCATATCTTGTAATTCAGTATTCACCAACAGATTGAAGAAATTTCGCTGTTGCATTTTTTGTTTTTCTATGTAAACTGGCTGCAATAGTGGCACTTCTCAGAAACTTCAAACCCATTTATCTCAGAACTTGATTTTTTGAGTTGTGCCACTATTGCCGCCGGTGAGCGATGTGCGCGCCAGTTTCAGGCTAAGAACGGACGAGTCTCTTATTGTTACTCGAGAAGTTCTCCTTTTTAGGAGTTATTGGAGCTTAGAAAGCAAGGGAATGGCGGATGCTACCCCTGAATTATGGAATTGCTGAAGAACAGTAGGAGTGATATTAGAGCACTATTTGGCTTGATTGCCGAACACTACGTAAAATGTAATGTTGTCAAACGCACTCTCAATATCTGCAAAGGGACAGAGAAAGATTCCCTTGGCCTTGAAGGACCTCTCCTCATCTCGCACTAGCATGGCAGTCTCTGTAGGTCTGCCTGGCCAGTAGGCAAATTGCAGGCAGGGAAGCGGGTTCACTGTATGACCCTCTCTAATACGCCTGTCTAGAACCTTCTGCATCGTTTTCAGGAGAAAGGTGGAGAGGCTGATAGGTCAATATACGATCTCCTCTCCACGATTTTGAGATAAAGACTACCCTAGCTCCTTGGAATATGGACTAGCAAAAAGATACTCATAAATAATGGCAGCAGGATTAGTAAGATCTCTTGCAAGCCTCTCTGAAGGAGATCCGGAAAGATGTGGCAGAATTGAAAGTTTTGAAGCTACCAAGGGCCAATTCCTTCCTACCCGCAGAGAAAATCCTGCTTGCCAGGCCATACCAGTGGGAAAGTATTACCTCCGATCCAATGCGAGGTCAGTTACTTGAGAATCCTGGAAATGAATGTTCATTAATAGCTCCATGGTGTTGTTGCTGTTCTCTGTAAAGGACATTTCAGCAGTCTTGAGGGAAAAAATGCCATTAGAGTGCTTCTTAGACAAGACTTTGGGTAGCCTCGTGGAGGGTGGAAGCTTGCCTATTTTTCGCAGAAGGTCTTCCATGACCTTCGTTTGGATCTTCTCAAATCTTTGTTATAATTGGTAAAATCTTTCTTTTAGAGGTCCCAGTTGCCCGAGATCTTAGCCCTATTAAATAGTTTTCTGTATTTTCTCCTTTGCCTGCAAAGATCAAGCAGCCCTTCGGTTGGTACTTCGTGGTTTCGCCGGGCAGCTATTTTGAAAGGCTGTGATGGTCGTTTCCTGCAGATTAGCAGAGACAAGATTGGAATCAGCCTCAGTGATGGGACTATTACTAACGTGGCTGACTCCTAATCTGAGCGCTGTCCCAGTCAGTCTGCCGTGGAACCCTTAATGCTTCCGAGGATATTGCAGAAGCTCTCAAGTTAAACTTATGATAAGACATTGATGATTCACTTCAGAAGTGCCAGTTCAGTATTCTGGAACTGACGAATATGCTGGAAATCAATCATCTCTTTCCTAGTCACATTAGCAAAGGTAGGTTCGCGCTACTTGTTCATAACCTATAAATTGTAGGCAGTAATGAAACCAAGGAGGCATTCGCCCCTAGACTTAGTACATATTGGTGCTTCCTCACGTAAGGTGATGCGCGGTGAATGCTCTCACCAGCTGAATGCTCCTCCTAGCGCAGTCCTCCACAAGTCTCCTGACAACTGATGGTGGTTGGGCAGACTCTCTGGAGACTATGTGGTTGCTTGTGCCGTATGGTGGTGCATTAGTCCTTGGTCCAGCCACCTACAATGTTGATATGGTGAAGGGCGCCACTTCCTTGTTAGAGGCTCCGCCAACCACCAACTCACAGAATCTTATCATTTGAACTTACTTCTTCTATTCCCGGAGCAGGCTCCTACGAGGCTTCAGATGGTAGCCTCGGGGTTTCTGCTTCCTTGGTGATAGGAGCGGACATGGTCGCTATTGCTCTCAAAGTGCTGACGGTCGCCAAAGAGATATTGCAATTTCGGCTGGGGGCACCTTTGGTCATGGGTTTTTCTGTCACCTCGATCCTAAGCTGTGCCCAACCAAACTTGGAGCCAATTTGGCCACCCGTCCGCTGCAGCTCGTCAATTTACCGGTGCACCCTTAGGACCCCTAGCTACATGACGCTATGACGTGGTAAATGTTTAAAAACACCTTGTGGATGACGCCTATCAGTTTGGCTGGATAAAAGCAAGTGGTAGTCAAAAATAGCTTTTTCTTACCGCGAAATGTTTTCTAAATGTCAATGTAGAGGAATGATTGTCTTGATTATAGTAACCTTACCCTCTGGTAGCAAGTTCAGAATGTTGCTATGACCGTGGGGGTACAGCTCCAGTTCCTCTTCTTCTTCTTTGATGGCTCTACAGACCAATTCGAGCCTTGGCCTCCATCAGCTTCTTCGTCCAGACGTCTCTCTGCTCCGCAGCTTGCCTCCAGTTTCTTGTGTTGAGCAGTTTTGCTGCATCGGCCTTAACATTATCTTCCCACCTTAACCGTGGTTTGCAAACTGGTCTTTTGCCATCTGGTAGTAGATACAGGGCTTTTTTTGGTATCCTTGAGTCATCCATTCTTTGGACATGGCCGGCCCAACGTAAACGTAGTAGTTTGGCATGGGTCGAAAGTTTACATTCTTTGTATAAGTCGTGCAATTCGTGATTGTAGCGTATTCTCCATGCACTGTCTTCATTGATTGGGCCGTATATCCTTCGGACAACCTTCCTCTCAAATATATCCAGCTTGTCTGCGGATTTCTGGGAGATACTCCAACCTTCACACCCGTACGTAGCTACTGTACGTATGATGGTTTTGTAGATTCTTATTTTAGTTTTTTTGTGGATGTCTCTGGATTTCATTACTGGCAGTAGTGAGAAGTATGTTCTGTTCGCGGCGTTTATTCTTCTTTGTACGTCTATCGTTTCATCGTTGTCTTCGCTGACTGTGGACCCCAGGTAGTTAAATTGGTTTACCCGTTCAAAGTTATATTCCCCCCATGTGGTATTGTGGTTTCTTCTTCTTCTTTCCACCCTTGACTGAATTATAATCTTACTCTTCTCTGAGTTTTTTTTCAGCCCTATATGTTTTGCTCCATCTTCTAATTCTGTAAATACATATTTCTCTAAGATATGACAGTGATCTTGCAAGGCAGTTTATATCGTCGGCATATCCTGCCAACTGTTTGGATTTGTTAAGCAGGGTTGCGTTCGCATCAATGTTAACCTTGCGAATTACTCCTTCTAGGTAGAGATTAAATAGCATGGGTGCCAGCCCATCGCCCTGCTTTAAGCCTTGCTTGACTGGGAAGGACTCCGTCTATTCTCCTTGTATTCTGACTGCACATCTTGTATTTTCCATTGTCATTTTTGTTAATTTTATTATCTTCAGGGGGATGTTTAGGTCCAGCATTGTTGCATACATTTGCTCCCTGTCGATGCTGTCGTATGCTTGTTTAAAGCTGATGAAAAGTTGATACACGTCAATGTTATATTCCCAGCATTTTCGGAGGATTTGCCTTATTGTAAAAAGTTGATCCATTGTTGACCTATTTCTTCTGAATCCAGCTTGGTATTCACTTATTGCAGCTTCTGCGTAAGGTTCCAGTCTGGTCTTAATTATATTGGTCATTATTTTATATACTGTGCTTAAAAGAGATATGCCTCTATAGTTTTCACAGTTGAATCTGTCCCCTTTCTTGTGTATTGGGCAGATAATGCTTTGCTCCCATTCTTCAGGCATTTTTTCATTCCTCCATATGCAGCATAGTAATTCGTGTATAGCTGCTGAGAGCGATTCGCCTCCTTGTTTGATCAACTCCGCTGGGATGTTATCAATTCCTGGAGATTTGTTGTATCTTAAGGATCGTATGGCACTTTGTACTTCTTCCAGAGTGGGTACAGTTGTTTCTCTGGTGTCATCGTTATGTTGTAGACGGGGTTCTGGTACATGTCTGATGCTTTCATTTGCGTTCAGCAGCTCGCTAAAAAATTCCTTCCATCTTTTCTTTTCATCTTCGCTCCCTGTGACTATAGTGCCTTTTTTTGTTCTGCATATACCGGAGGAGGGTTTGAAGCCTTTCTTGAAGAAGTTTACTTCCCTGTATGCTTCCCGTGTTTTGTTTTGGGCAAAGTTTTCCTCTGCTCTCAGGATGTGATTATTGAGGAATTGCCTTTTCTTCTTCCTGCAGATGTTTTTTGCGGTTCTTCTCGTTTCCTCGTATTTCAATTTCTTACCTACTCCTCGTCGGTCTCTCTATGTATATTCTCCTATTTTTATTTCTGGCCTCTATAGCTGCTTTGCATTCCTCGTCGTACCAGTCACTGGCTCTGGCTGTGCGTTTATACCCTACAGTTTCCTTCGTGACATCTGTCAGTACCGTCTTCAGTCTCATCCATTTTCCCTCGACTGTATCTTCAATATTTATACCTATCCTTTCTGCTAGAGTTTCCTGATATCTCTCCAACACGGGCTGTTCTTGGAGGCGATCGACGTCGAATTTCTTTTGTTTGCTGTTTCTTCTTTCTTGAGTAGACAGCCGACATCTGAATCTAGCTTTAACTAGAAAGTGGTCCGATTCACAATTTGCACCCCTACAGGTTCTCACTTGCAGGATACTGGAAGCTGCCCTTCTGTCTATTAGAATATGGTCTATTAGTCCAGTCAAAATAGACGAAAAAACGCCATAATTGGAAGATAATTCCGAAGTTGCTGAAAATTGGAACAGCCGTTAAAAACATTATTATACGTAAGCTGTAGAGACTGCCACGCGATTGGGCGGCTGCAAACTTTTTTATTCAAGGTCAAAGGGTCAAAATATCAATTTTTTGCAAATATATACTAAACCGTACGTCTTATCAGAAAATTGTGTTTACAAAGTTTGTAGATTAGGCGATTATCTACAAAAAAAATATATTATACATTTTCTCGTAGGAATTGCCATTTCTGAGATATTGTCGTTTTAATAAGTTAAAATACTCATATTCTATCATTCCCGACTTGTAAAGGTCATCAGAAGTTTAATAAATCCTTTGTTGGAGTACGCGGCTAATATTTTCAGGGGTGATTCCTGGATGTCTTTGGAGAAAAAAATTGTTCTACAGAGGGCGGCTATCTCCACTATCCACTAAGATACAGGGTGATTAGGGAATTTTTTTTTTTTAATTTACTGAAATTTGAATAACTCCTAAAGTAATTATGATAGAGTAGCCTAATTAGGCTCATCTTTTAGGTAAATGTGTATTCTTTTATTTGGTATAAAGCACAGCAACCTGAGTGACTCCGTTCAAAAAATATATAGGCTCAAACAATGCTTAGAATCTAGACCTGGCAGATTTCTTCGTTTTTCTCAGAAAATTCGTTACTAACAGTACATTTTTTTTTTTGCTTTTCTGATGCACCAAACTATTACCTACAATATTTCCATACACAATAAGTGTTTATTTTGGGTAGTTTTGTAGGTAGTAGTAGTAGTAGTAGTTTTATCGTGTTTTATCGTAAACAAATAAAAAGTTACTCGTCTTTCAACTGCGGCATAATAGCATTGGTTTGAGCCTACATATTTTTTGAACGGAGTCACTCAGGCTGCTGTGCTTTACACCAAATTAAAGAATACACATTTACCTAAAAGATGAGCCTAATTAGGCTACGTTGTGATAATTACTTTAGGAGTTATTCAAATTTCAGTAAATTTAAAAAAAAAAACAAAATTTTTTCCCTAATCACCCTGTATCTTAGTGGATAGTAGAGATAGCCGCCCTCTGTAGAACAATTTTTTTCTCCAAATATATCCAGGAATCACCCCTGAAAATATTAGCCGCGTACTCCAACAAAGGATTTATTAAACTTCTGATGACCTTTACAAGTCGGGAATGATAGAATATGAGTATTTTAACTTATTAAAACGACAATATTTCAGAAATGGCAATTCCTACGAGAAAATGTATAAAATGTTTTTTTGTAGATAATCGCCTAATCTACAAACTTTGTAAACACAATTTTCTGATAAGACGTACGGTTTAGCATATATTTGCAAAAAAACTGATATTTTGACCCTTTGACCTTGAATAAAAAAGTTTGCAGCCGCCCAATCGCGTGGCAGTCTCTACAGCTTACGTATAATAATGTTTTTAACGGCTGTTCCAATTTTCAGCAACTTCGGAATTATCTTCCAGTCAAACCTCTAATTTGACTGGACTATATTTGATTGCAGTATCTTTCGCTGGGGGATTGCCATGTGTATTTTTGTGAATGTCCTTTCTTGGGAAATATGTTGAGCTGACGATCATATTTTTACTCATTGCGAAATCGATAACACGTTGTCCGTTATCGTTTGATGTTTCGTGAAAACTTTCCTTTCCAATGGTCGGTCTGTGCCAGTTCTCTCTTCCAATTTTGGCGTTGAGGTCTCCTATCACCATCTTGATGTGATTGGAAGGGGCCGTATCATATGCGCGCTCAAGCTTATAATAGAAAGTGTCCTTTGTCGTGTCCGCTTTCTCCTCCGTCTCCGCATGTACGTTTATGATTGAGAGGGTAAAGAACTTCGTTCGGAGTCGTATTGAACATAATCGTTCACTGATTTGCTTGAACTCTATCACATTATCTATAATTGATTTGTGTACTACGAAGCCTACTCCTAAGTGATGTTCCCTTCCGCAGCTGTAGAATATCCTGTAGTTGCCAAGGTCCATTGTCCCGTCTCCTATCCATCTGATCTCTTGTAACGCGAGTAATTTTATTTTATATCTGCTCACTTCGTCTAATAGTGACTTAACTGCTGCAGTTCCGTTTTTCCCGTCCGTTCCGAGGCTTTGCTTCGGGTTTCTTAACTGATGTGTTTTTACAGGGTCCGGTAGTTAGCCCAACGCCCAACCCCACTACCAGGAGGACCGGATCAGTAAATTATACCCCATCGGATAGGGTGGCCCAGCTATACCCCCGGGCACTGGGTACGTCCGTCGTCGGTTGGTTATCCAGGAGGTACCAGCGAGGAGGTGACGGTACGGTTTTGCCCCCCCGCTCCAGTTCCTCATAGATTCCAAAATAAATACTTATTCTGGTACTGAGGTAAACATATGTTTACGTTTCCTATCGTCATTCTAGGTTGCCTGAAATTAGAGATTTTCGTTCTATTGGTAAAAAGCAGCAGCTCTGTCTTTTTCGGGTTAACATAGAGCGCACAGAGTTGGAACTGGTTCTAATCTTTTCAAAAGCTATCTCCATAATCCCGATGATTAAGGGTAAAAACTGTTCGCATACTAGTATCGCCACATCGTCCGCATAGGCCAGAGCCAATCGTCGTTCTTACTCCATGAGCCATAGCAGGTGCAAGAGGATTCAATGACTAGTTCCGTTGTGGATCCTAAACTTCGTAAGGCTCCCAAGGTAAGCTATTTGTATTTTGTTTTACTTACTGGATTTGCACGTCCTTTATGTTTCACCTTACAAAAAAACATCAATATCTTACACGCCAACAAGGAGTATGAGATTTAATTTGGAAGTTTTATTTTTATATTTTCCTCACATCTTCTAACCATTATTAATATTTTTCCATTTTGAGCCTCCGAACGCCATTAGCGGTCCAGATGTGAATTGTTCTGGGTGATTTACGTCAGAAGTGGCATGCTTTGAAGTACTATAACTTGATTTATGCGGCACTTAAAGCGTTTAGAAATTGCTTTACTCGTCCGGTATCTGGAGTATAAATCTGCAATTTCAAGGATCGGAAGTTAAATAAATAAAGTCCCGCTATCATATTATTTAACAGTTAATCTGATTGTATAGGTTTCCTTGGCATATACTCTAAACGATTATTTTAAAAGGGATATAATAACTAGAATTTTTTCCAAAGACAACAAGTAAACACCAGTTTAGGTAAATGCTAGGTTATAATAAATTCCTGATATCATAGCATAGAGAGTCACTTCCGTGCTTGTAGCCCATTCACTGTATTTTCCCCTTGGTTGGTATCTCTTTCCATGAAGGACATTTCACTGGTGACCTACAACCGGAAGCGTATGCATTTTTTTGTGTGTGAATAATTTAACCAGATTGCATATTAAAATGATAAAGCTAATTTACGTTTACGTAAGCCTCTAAAAGGATTTTTGCAGAAGTTATGAATTATTCATGGCTCCTCTGCAATCGGTCAACAGATTTACCCAGAAAGATAGCGAATTATCAGTATGTAAATGTATGCAAATTAGTGGAAGCCATTGGATCCGAATGCGTGTGCTTGTTCGATAGAAATCGTGCCGTGAATTCAAGGATTATTAACTATGTCAAGAATCCAAGGAGAATGACTGCAAATTCCCATCATCCATAAAGCCGGGATTAAGGATTTTAAAGTTTATGAATATTAATTTGTACTTGACGATGTGACACGTGAGGCTTACTTCTTCGTTTAGTATATATCTTCACATATCGTGCTTGATGCAGGGAACAATACATTATTCTTATGGTTATTTTTAGACTCATGGTCGGGTTAGTCGGGAATTTCTTGGAATACTGGCAAAATTAATTTGATATGCAAAAATCATTTATTTACCCATAAATTTCCCGTATTTTAGGTCATGCCTCTTATATATATGTATAGTGCCTCATCATCCATTCACAAATAAAATTATCTAGTAATGGCGTAGCGTCTATGTGGCCCGGTCATAGTCTTCTTCGTGGCGAATTTTTCTGTGATCCGGAAATTACTTCTTGCATAACTTTAGGGTTGTTTTTAAAAATCTATTTATATTTAAACCTGCATAATTTTGTGAGCAGCTTTTTTATGTATTTTTTCTACACATTGGGAAATGTGTAGGTGGAGATTTTAGTATGATTTATATTTTTATAAGCCAAACAAATTGCAGTTGTGCTCTTATTCATTGCTAGATTTTTTTTTTTATTTATTATAAGGAATGAGGGGGCAACCCATATGGTGAACACTGCGGCCAAGTTAGGCCTATTGTGTACGTAATCCACTAGCGGAACAGACTATCGGCGTTCCGAATGAAGGCAAGAAGGTCTTTAGTTGATGAAGACCGGACTTGGGCAAGGCTCAAGAACTCTCTGATAAACGCTCTTCTTCTAAGCCAGATGAGAGCAGGACATTCACAAAGAATATGTGTGGAAGTTTCGTCGCCTTCCAAGCAGAGTCGGCATTCTGTCTCTTGAGACAGTCCTAGGTTGTGGAGGTGGTACCGCAGTCCAACATAGCCAGTGAGATAGCCCACCAGCAGCCTTAGGTCCGCTCTGTTTAGAGTAATAGTGCCCCTTAAGGCAAAGGGTCTTATAAGATCTTTAGCCTGTCTAAGACCTGGGACTGACTCCCAATAGGCTAGGTTTGTTCTCTTAATCCACTCTTCTATCAAGGACTTGGAGGTGGACCAAGAGATGCCACAGAAGGGTTCTGGGCCCTGGAACAACGTCTCAGACCCCTCCCTCGCGAGGCTGTCTGCCTCATTTCCCTCGATACCCCAGTGTCCGGGGACCCAGCAGAGCGAGACCTCGTTTCTTCTGGTCAGGCTCTGGAGTACGTCAAAACACCCTGCTACTATTTTGGAAGAAAACTTCCACGTTGAGAGTGCCTTGATGGCAGCTTGGCTGTCAGAAAAGATTTTAATGTTGGCGCCTTTCAGACCTTTCTCAAGGTTGAGCCTAGCGCAGGTCGCAATGGCATGTATTTCAGTCTGGAAAACAGAGGGCCACTTACCCATTGCAATCGAGACCTTGGAGTTGGATCCGGCGACACCAGTGGAGATGGTTTTGATCCCTAGGAAGAATAATTTCCTCCCACTCAGAGCGATCCGAGATAATCGCTCTGAATTTCCTTTGGAACCGCAGTTGACTAACCATATGGTCGGATACGCGGCAGATGGAAATGCTTGGGATATTTTTAAGGGTATCCATGTGTCCTTTGACCGTATGGGGCCAGTTGGATGAGATCTGAAGTCTCAAGGCACTTATGGCGGCGGATTTCCATATGAAGAGATGCAAAGGGGTCAATCCAATGATTGCTTCCATTGCAGCTGTGGGGCAGGTCCGCATAGCTCCGGTAATGGAGAGGCAAGCAAGCCGTTGCAGCTTGCTGCACTTGAGGATCGACGTAACCTGTTTGGTCTTGGGCCACCAAACTATAGCAGCATAAGTGACAACAGGTTTAACGATCGTATTGTACATCCAGTACATCATTTGTGGTGTAAGACCCCATGTCTTACCCAGAAGCCTTTTGCAGGCCCATATGGCCCTTGTGGCTTTGCTGATGACGTAGTCAATTTGAGCGTTCCAGTTCAGCCTCTTATCTAAATTTACTCCCAAATATTTGACTGAGTCTGAGTACTCAAATGTGGTATTCTGGATACAGATAGGACCTAGGTCCACTTTGTAGCGTTTGGAAAAAGGTACCAGGACAGCCTTTTTTGGGTTGATTGGCAGACCCTCCTTGGTACACCATCTTTGAACTTCTCGAAGTGCCGTTCTCATGACCTCTGTAATGGTCAAGTCAAACTTCCCAGAGACAATGATGGCAAGATCATCTGCATAACCGATGACATCGAAACCAGATTCAGATAGTTTGATCAAGAGTTCATCCACAACTAGTGACCAGAGTAACGGGGATAAGACCCCACCTTGAGGGAACCCCTTAATAGCCTTAACACTAAAGGTGGAGACACCTAGTGTAGAAGAAATGTCACGATCTGCAAGCATGGCATTTATCCACTCAATCGTGTGAGGATCCAGATTTCTGAGAGCCAGTGCTCTAGAGATAGAATCATAGCCAGTGTTATCGAAAGCACCTTCGATGTCAAGGAACGCGCATAGGGCAGTTTCTTTAGCGAGGAAGGCCTTTTCGATTTTACTGACCAGGTGGTGTAAAGCAACCTCTGTTGATTTACCTTTAGAGTAAGCGAACTGGGAGCTATGTAGAGGGAGGGAGAGCTCCAGTTTGCACCTAATATGAAGGTCTCGCAGCCAGTGGTGTTGTCGAGCCGGAACGCTCCGGAACGTCGTTCCGGTACTTCCTTTTTGGACAGGAACGCGTTCCGGAACTAAAGATGATTTCTGATAACGAGAATTGGCTGACGTATTGAAAAAAAAATTAAAAAGAATTGCTGATTTTTTTTCCAATTTTTGACGAATTTTTATATGTAATTATCATAGACAAATAAAAGGAAAGATGTTCCATTTCAAATAGGAAAAGTGTGCACTTTCCTGACGAAAGAGCTTTCCTATTGCTGAGAGAGTTGCACTATTAATTGAGAATATCCATTAATAACCATAAAGTATAATTTCCACTTCATATTTTTAAATTTGTTACTATTTTACATCTTGAAATCTTGCAAAACGCAATAATTTTCATCTGAATCTTTACGAAAATTAAACATTTCCCAATCTGAAAAATAAACATATTGCGGAAATATTTTTGTAAATCAAAACGAAATCAAAATTCGCACAAAATAAACGGTTTTACTTACTTTTGCAAAGTAGTAAAAACCGAAAAGTCTGACCTGAAAAAACAAAATTTGTAATTGCCTCCAAATGTGCAATTGATTTTTCCCGAGTCGAAAAATTTTGTCTCGATTTTGCTACCTGTTTTGAGGGCGTCCGATATCGTACGATAGCGTAAAAGCAAGTTCAGTTCTATTGTTTGGACGATCTCAGACGACATCAGACGGTCTTCTTTTGTGCTTTTTCAGGGCGTCTGAGATCGTTTGATGTCTTAAATTCTATCGCGCGGGAAATGACCTGCGCAGGTCTGAGATCGTTTGATGTCTTAAATTCTATCGCGCGGGAAATGACCTGCGCAGGTCATTTTCCCTTTTCGGGCATTAATAACCTCTCGAAATGAAATCGTACGGCATGTGTGCTACATTGATGTATTCAATATATTAATTTGTAATTAATAAAAATTAATCAAAATTCGATATTTTTAATTTCAAATTATTAAAATTAATATAAATAAAAATAAAAAATTTTTTTTTCTCATATATATACTGAAGTTATTTTTCTTTTCCTGGCTGGTAAGGAGACCCTAAAAATGGTCGCCGCACGAGAGAACAATAGAAGTGAGACCGTACGAGAAGGTCTGATGTCTTAAAATTTCGACTCGGGTTGTCATTCAAACAAAAATCAAACAGCTGTTTTCTTATGCAAATAGATTCCCGTTCGCGTTCCGGTACGCGTTCCGGTAGAAAAAAAATTAGCACAACATCACTGCTAGCAGCCTTTCCATTGTTTTCAAAAGAAAAGAGGTTAAGCTGATAGGTCTGTACGATTTAGGCAGCTCGAGGGGTCTGTTGCCCTGTTTCGGGATAAAAACCCGACTTTCCTCCAGATGGTTGGAATGTATCCCCAATTGAAGCTGGCTCTAAAGAGGCAGACCAGGTTGTTGAGGATCAGATCGAGGCCCTTCTGAAGAAGTGCCGGAAAGAAGAGGCCACTGCCCATTTAACCTTGTCACAGTCGAAGATATTCCCTGAAAGACTGCGGGAATAGCGGTCTGGGATGGTCCTATGACTACACCCAGGATCCAATGGAATTCATTGGTAGATACATAAATGTAACTTTAGCTATGTCGCTAGTACATGTTTCAGGATGTCAACAAGGATATAAATTTTTGTTATAGGAATGCTTACTAATGGAAAGAGTAAACCTGATCTTTGAATATTCAAGACCACAGAACATTAATTATCGGTTTCATTCTGTGCTTACTGGGTGCGGTGTGGGTTTTTCTTAACCACTTCCTAGTGTCCTTAACCAAAGGTTTAGTTATTTACCCAATCAAACCCGATCAACTTGAACGAATGGTTTTGAACGAAGCATACACTTAATGCTGAGATATTTTACATCAGGATTGTTAAGGAGAAGGAGAAGATTTTTGATGGATGAAGATAATGCTCTTCTTCTATACAGTCAGTGCAGCCTATCCCATTATTATTATTTTGTCAAAAGCATCGGATGTAAACGACAAAAGTAAGAGAGCCTTCTCACGAAAGCGTATTTCAAGCAGGTGTAAATGCTGTTTTAAGGAGCTATGAGAGAAGTTCTGGGTGATAAAGGCGCAAGTAAGAGCAATTCTTAGCCGATGCATGATTTCGCACAGTCTGAGATCGAAGCGTGCTGCATTAGAGCTGTGCTAACTTGGTGATGTTATAGAGTTCAATGCGAATACAATGGCATTTTACTTTGGTGGGGCAGTTTGTATGAACGACTATTCAGTGCAAGACCTTGACTTCCGAGTAGCATTTCTGTAATGAATATACCCAACAACTTAGATCAGTTCACAACATGGCTCAACACTCTTGTTGTAAGATAGGAGATGGAATTATGAAAAAACCATGGCGAGATTTTTTTGATAAATAACTATCGTCGAGAATGTGTCAGGACGTGATGGCAAGAAACGGGCTTGTGGATTGTGGTTTCAATATGGATCTCGATTGCGTCGATCAGTCCAGCTTTTATAGACTCTTGTTGAACTGAAGTAAGCCAATTTATCGAACACTTTATCGTGATCTTCGTAATATCTTCTAAGACATGTAAGAAAAGGTTACCAAATGCACCATTTCTGATCCCAATCAGAGCCGGATAGCTGTCAAGGAAATGTCAAACTCCTACCACAGTCGGTGTTGTATAGTATTGTCAATCTGGCCGGATGTTCTCCAAATGGTCAGTATCCTATGATGACGCTATGCTGCCGACAGCCGTGTATGGTATCACTAGGTCGATCGAGTGATTTCTGTTTGCTGTACACCCGGCTTCAGTTCATTCTCCACTTGTGTAGTCCTAGGGTGACCCATTCATCTGTCGTCTGGTGACTCTCAATGTATGTCTGATTTGGCAAGCCACTGAGCAGTTACCCTGAACTTTGCAGCCGAATACAGAGCTCCTTTTGGCAGGTAGATGTAGGTAAATACTGATTGCAGAAGATTATGCAGCAATCGGATTGTTCTATTTATAGATGAGATTTTAGACTTATTTCAACAAAATAGTTATTTTTTTATGAAAATGTAGATGCCGAACTGCGCAGCCTAGAACGAAACAGCGCCCTTCGCTTTGATCAGATGCTCAGTAGGTACTCTATCATTTTTCAGAATCAAAACAAAAGCTATCTAACTACTGTTGTGTCGATATAGCCAGGACCCTGTCTGACCAGCGTTCAGACGGCCAAAATAAAAGACGGATTACCAAAGAAAGTTCGTCGAATATGGATAAGTACACAATATCATTTTTTTATAGTTGCGACAGTTATAACCCTGATTTGATCCTGAAAATGAGAACTTTTTTCTTTATAAACAAACGCTTCTTTATAAAAGATGTTAGGTGTTTCATTTTGACTTTTAAGGATTATAACGTTTGTAGCATTATCGACACGTATGAACGTTGCGTAGAACAATCCTTGGTCAAATCTACGCCTACTCTGCGTAAGGTTTGCTTTAAGTTGGAAAGGTTGGTTAACGCAGAGTGCTTCGTTAGAAGCTCTCTTTACATGCGTTTGAGTTTTCATCGGGTTGTCTCAGGCTTTCTGACGAGACGATCCCCTGATAGTTTAGTTTTTTTAAGTTGGACAGTCGCGGACTTCCAACGTTCGTAACCTTTTATCAGGTCCCACCGGTAATGGCCAGCTGGTGGTTGCCACAAAACCCGGGCCGACGAATATAATATCACAGCTCTGTCCCAAAGTATCCGCTCTTTTCATTGCCTTTGAATATGAGATGGCCTGGGAACCAAACTAGGGTAGCTTGATTGAGAACGCTCAACTCACCGAAGGCATTTTGGGTGTGATGATTGAGTGAAGGTTCAATTTCACAGTGCACTTGGCGGGCTATATGGAAAAATCGCAGCGGAGATGTTGCCTAGCATAAGCGGCCCCTGGCCAAGTCGTATGTAGCGCCAGTGTGGGCAGCGGCTTTGAATAAAACGGTTAACAAAAGGAAAATGATCCCTGCCTATCGGTTAATTGCCTTCGAGCACGCTGTCCATATTGTATTAAGTCCGTTGAAGTAGCATGTGTCATGGCAGGTATGGCCTCCAACGATATTTAGGTGGCGGAGAGTAGGACCTTGTACGATCTAGAATATGCAAGGTGGAGTCTAAGGTAGTGGGACGTATTCTAGCGCATGGCAAGTCCATCGGAGTATGACAGAGGAGGTGGTATTCTTCTTCTATCTGATCTATTGGCCTCCAAAAGTGGAGAAGTGGATTGTGAGGAAACATGGAAAAGTGAGTTTCTACGTCGCGCACTTCCTGAGTGGGCATGAAGGTTGTAGGGCATATCTTCACCACTTCAGGTTTGACAATTCACTGTGCTGCCCAGAATGCCGGGCAATATCGCGGAGCCCGAGGTTTGCGGAGCACAGGACTATGCTGGAATCAGCCGTTGAGGTGCAGCTAACCCCAGGAGAATATCCTCGACCATATGATAAAGTCGAAGGATGTGTGAAAAAAATATGGGACGTGGCCCTAAAGGCCATCCACCAGAGGCTTAAACGATACGAAGCGAAGAGAATTAGATAAAGGCAGCGAAATGCCAGAAAAGAGCATCTAGATTGCTGATCCAGCCCAATGTCCCAATAGCACAAGGCGTTCTTTTCTTAGGCTAGGCTAGAGATCCACAGAACCGAAAGGCAACAGCTTTTCGCTACAGTGCTGCCCATATACCGAAGCAAATACGGGCAGTTAAGATGTTCGTCAATTGGGAGCGAGCTTCTTCGAAGTAAGCTTTCGCACATTGAAAGCATACGTGGCTGGTCGCTGATCCGTAAGACCCACTGTCTCGGTTTAGATGAGAACCGTCGAAACAACCCGGAGCACCAGCTTGGAATTAAACGTTATACAAAAGGGTTCGACAGTTTTAGTCAGTTAGGAATCTGACACTACCGTCTAGGTGCGGACCAGTTGATTTTCCTGTCCTAGTCATGCAGACGCACACATTCCCTATCGCCTTGATTGCCACTAACTATCAGAGAAGACGTTGTCTTGTGAATCCATTTGCTTTTATAGGCCCTTCTTAAATTTTTTATGAGTGCAAAGTGCCTGCGAGTATAGCGTATATACCTGTGCTTGAAGGGCAGTCGCTAAGACGCCTACGCCTAGGTTTATCGCTCTACTGAAGCCGCACACAACTATCTATGTTTCGGAGTCATCCGTGTATCATACTAGGTTACCCTGTGTTACTTTAGGAAAGGCCATGATAGCCTATCTTATTTGTACACAGAAGGTGGCTCAATTTTGAGATTTTAAAGGGGAGGCAGTACGATAGCAATCTCGCTTCCGAAATCTCTGTTGACGCCCAGGTAGCTAAACGTTTTCAGCCTTACTTTTAACCTAGCCTGAATTGGTTAGATTCATATATTCAGTTGCAAAAGCTGGCCACCATACACAATAGTCGCAATTACAACACTAGCCTAATCACTGATGTATAGAGCTAGTCCACTATTTTTATTTTTAAGAGCTATGTTTCGGTGGAAGTAGGTCTTTCTGCGGTAGGAGTAAAACCTGTTTTGTATCAAGTGCGGATGATGTTCAATGTTGTTCGAACTGGTTCAATCTACCAAATTTCATACTTATTGTTTACATCCAGGCTCAGTATTCCAGCATTTCTTATAGAGTTACAAACCTTTAACATATCCAACTCCATCTTACGGTACTTACCTTGCACAATTTATTTATTTATTTATTTTAAAGAAAAACATATTTGTACAAATAAGAACAAGCCTTTACATACATATGTACATAGGCCAAAGGAGATGTTGATTGTATGGAAATGTGGTAACCTACATTACTTTAAATGAGACATCAAAGAAGAAAAAAAACAGAAAAACATTTAAAAAAAAAGAAGAGAAATTGAAAATTTAAAATGACTACTACTTTACTATTTAAATTGACTAAATTAGGGGGCTGAAAAATTAACAATAAGTTGCCTTCTGAACTTTCCTGCAGCACCAGCTCGCTTAACATCTACAGGTAGAGAATTCCACAAACTAGTGACGTGAACGAAAAATAAGCGTTTAGATTGTAAGCACGAGTAATGGGGCATAAGTAAATTATTAGTTCTAATAGATTGAAGGAATGTGAGTTTTTCTCGGAGACATTGCGGTTTACCCGAAACGAGGAGTATATAGACGAATACGATAAGCCGAATTTTAAGATATGTCGAGACAGGGCCGGCGCTTGAGTTTTTTGCGCCCGGTGCACTATGTCATATTGCGCCCCACAAGCGGTTCATTTTTGAACCCAGTGAAGGATAGTGGTAAAGACACAAACATTCGCTGAATGGGAGAAATAATTTTCATAGTTTACGCAAAATTTAAGACTGCACCATAATAATGCGTATAACATAAAAAAAGATTAAATAGATAGGAAGTTTCATATGGGTTAATATCCAACCAACAAAATGTGCTGAAAACGCCGTTTGCGCAGAAGAGAATAACCGAGCAAGATGGAGCGGGCAGATTTTTTGAACCTCTGAATTCTTTGACGAAATTTTTGAACCAACTTTTTGACAGCTGTAGTCGTTGTATTTTGTCTTCCTTTTGCTAGGAACAGAAAAGAAAAGGAATGGCAGAAGAGAAAATTAATATTAAAAGCAACAACAATAAGCTAAAGCATTCTAAATATAAATTGTTAGGAAAGTTGGTTCTTGTGAAAACCCATGCGATTCTTTATCGAATTTGAAAAGGGAATTGACTATTACAGCCTTTTTTGTTGGTTGGCCCGTGCGAAATTTGCCATGTTAATTTGTCACACAATAATGCCCCGGCTGCGCAAGTTCGAGCAAATTGGTGCACATTTACACATATTGAACTCAGGAAAAATAAATCCTGAGTTCGTCCAACAGAACGGGAAATTAACATTGAACGTAAAAGACAAAAAAAAACAGCAATTCCAAGCTGAACATTCCAGGCGGTGAAGCTTTATTGCTTTTTCCTGAATTTCCCGAATCTCGAAGCCAAAATCGCTGGGAACTTCTTGTACGAAGAGCAGGGAAACATCCCCGTGACAAAGGTAGGGACGGAAATTGGACAACTTTGTGTAATTTCCTGCACACCCGTGAATTTTTTTTTTCAAAGTTTTATATTTTTTTAAATCTTAATTTCTGAAATTGCGCCCCGGCAAATTGCGCCCGGTGCA
The DNA here is from genome assembly GCA_949987705.1 of Thereva unica. Taxonomy (NCBI): domain Eukaryota; kingdom Metazoa; phylum Arthropoda; class Insecta; order Diptera; family Therevidae; genus Thereva; species Thereva unica. Next base: position 32,577,621 of record OX465281.1, on the reverse strand, counting down.
AGTACACCATTTGCACCTATGAAAGCGCCGCCCCTGTGTCGAGAAAGAACAACCAAGGAATTCTTGAGAATATGATGAAACGTGATTGAATCGGCGGATTTTATAAAAGTATCGGGCAATAGAATTGAATGCTACATTCAATTTTAGCTGGGAGAATGAATCGAGTTTACATCACTATATGTTATTAAGGGCATTAAAAGAGATTTAGCAAGCTTCGAGCGAGTATGGAGTGGTATAAAGTTCGACGTACACCAAAGTTTTCGTAGACTACTATAGACCTTGCCAATTATATATGTAGTTAATATGATCCGACCATGTTAAATTCTTATTCAGAGAAACCCCAGACTCTTTACCTTATCACAAAACGGAATGATATTACGGTTTAATAATACTGCATGGAATCCATTGGTATTTAGAACATTTTTAGATTATGACTATTGCTTGAGACTTGTCAGGGTTTAGTTGCAATCTATTCCCTCTCGCCCACCCAGATAACGCCTCGAGGTCTTTATTGATTCGCCAAATACAATCCTCAATCAGGCCAAGCCGGCAGCTAAGGTAGATTTGAACATCGTCCGCGTACAACAGAGCTTTACAAAAATTCAGTTCTTTTGGGAGATCATTAATGAAGAGAGAGAAGAGGAGCGGACCAAGTATAGAACCTTGAGGTACGCCCTTAGATAGGAGTGAGAAACTGGACTCATAATTGTCTGTGCAAACCTTTTGAGATCTACCGCTTATGAAATTCCAAATAAGACGGACAGCGGACGATGAGAAGTTGAATTGAGAAGATATTTTCTGGCATAAAAGCGTATGATTTACAGAGTCGAAAGCTTTCGAGAAGTCCAGCAGTGAGAGAATGGTTAAATGATCATGATCAATGTTCAGGCGTAGATCATCAGTTAATTTTAGGAGGGCAGTACTGCAACCTGCAACTGTGGTTCTTCCTAAAGCCCTGCTGGAATTCAGTTAAAAAGGAATTAGATTCAAGGTATTGGACCATTTGAATGTACATTAACTTTTCTAGAATTTTGGAGAGGCAAGAAAGGATACTAATGGGTCGGAAGTCCTGTGGAAGAGAGGCATTGGATTTTTTAGGAATTGGAGTAACTTTTGCTTTCTTCCACAAAGATGGGAAAGTAGAAGACGTTAGACAGGAGTTAAAAATGTGGGTGAGAAAAGGAAGTATGGAGGGAAGAATAATTCGAAGAAATTTTAAACTAATGCCGTCAACGCCGACTGCATTTGATCTGATAGAGTTGATGACAGAAATGACGTTCTCCTCTGACACTCTCTTAAAGCAAAAACCGGAATCAGAAACGATGTTCGAAACGACACAGGAGAAACTACTGGAGGATTCTGATATTGAAGCTGAGTTGATAATATCACTGTTGCCGCTGGAAGCAGAGCCAACAGACGTAAAAAAGTTGTTAAGAACAGTGGGATCAATGTCAACTTGTGATAGATGTTTGCCGGTAACTCCGATGTTGCGAAGGTTCTTCCAGAGCACTTGAGGGGGTAGATTAGCATCAAGTTTGGCTGTGTAATAGTCCGATTTGGCGTTTTTTATTGCGTTCGTAGTACGATTTCTGAGCAAGCGGAATGCGGTCCAGTTTTCATTCGATTTGCACTTTTTCCAGTGAACGTAGGCTTTGTCACGATGTCGAAACAGGGATTCAATTATAGGCGAAAACCAAGGGCACACCTTTTTATTGGATCTGTAGTAATTTAAAGGCACGTATTTGTCTAGAAGATATAGGCTGAGTTTATTGAAGTGTTCAACCTGATCATTAACGTCTGGCATTGAATATATATTACTCCAGTCGAGTGAGAACGCTTCAGCAAGTAAGCTGACGCGGTCGACATTTCTGAAATTTCTAAAATAGTGTGGCTTAGTAAAATTTTCCGTAGTAGGAAAAATGTTATAATTAAAGAAGATGATGTCATGGTCAGAGACTCCAGGAACAGATATTTGATTTGAAAAGGTTGCAAGGTTTATATTATTAACTATAAAGTAATCTAGTAAAGAGGAACAGGACCCAGTGAAATGGGTTGGAACAGTATTAACGATTGATAGAGAGTACGAATTTAAGATCGAAAAGAAGTCGCTGGCTAAATTATTCGGGTTAAGAACATTCAAATTAAAGTCTCCACAAAGGATAATATGAGGGCAACAATATCCTAACCTTGCAATACAGGAATACAGCGGTTCTAGATTAGAAATTCCGGGAGGCTTATAAATAGCTCCTATGAGGCTCTTGTTTTCACCCCCAAATAATTCAGCAAAAATAAATTCGACTCCATCATTTGATGAAGCTACAATTCTATACGATATGCCAGCTTTAAAGAAAATGGCGACACCGCCCCCACGCCTATCAAATCGGTCGGATCTAAGGGCATTATATCCAGATATGGATATACAGAGCAAGACTTCAGCCCCGATACAAATGAGTAAAAACTAAAAAATGAAAACTTTATCATTTCAAAAAAACTAAGCTAAACAAAATTAAAATAAGAAGAATAAAAAGAAATTTGACTTATCTATTAACTTACAATTCATCCACAATAAATACTTCATGTTCATAAATTAAACAAAATCAAATTTTAGTTAATTATTCCAATTTTTTTTTATTTTTAAATTTATATTTTACAATCACAATTTGGCTACAACTTTGTTACAATATCTGCATATAATCACAATAATCGTTCATTTACAAAAGGACCTTACATAGTTGAACAGTACAAAAATAACGAGAATAAGCTGCAAAATATTACAATATTATTTTTTATATTTTTTATTTTTGCTTTACATTATTTTTGCTAAAAATATTTATATTTTTTTTTACAAAAGAAGGGACAAAATTTTTGTTGAAATAAGGGAAAATGTTATTTTATCTTTTTCTTACAAATCTAGGATTCAGGGTAGCTTTGACTCTTAAGTTTTGATCGGTCAAAAAATCACCGAGGATATTTGTTTGTTTGTTAATTTTTACGTTAATTAAAAGCTTATATTAATTACGTCTATCTTAATTTTATTAATACAACATTGTGTTTCATTTTTTTTTTCTTCTTTTTATTGTTCAAGGATCTTTGAGCAGTTTTTTGAGCCTTTTGTCAGGGATTTGTTTAGTACGTGAACAGAAAAAAAGTTTTGTTGGTAAATTTGTTAAAGTCTCGTGCTTTATATTTTGTGTAATATTTTGAGATTATTTATTTAATAGATGCTTGCGTGAATATTGATTTTTGTGTAATAACGAATTTGTTTTTTATTTAAAATAATAATTGTGTTAAAGAATTTTGAAGGAAAACTTTTCTTTGTGATGCAAAAATTGATACACAGCAAAGCACAGCAAAAGAATAGATTTTATGATGGGGAACATAGTAACCTTTTGCCTTTTGGTCATTTTGATAGGCCAGTGTAGCTCTGATATAAAGAATGTCTTGTTTTTGAACCAGAAAAAGGAAACGTGTCCCTAAGCCTCTACAGCAGTGGCGGTTCGTAAGGTTCAGGATAAGGGAAGCAATGGGCAAGGTGATCGATAAAAATAAAAGTAACGAAACCTTTAACTAAAAAAAACTAGTAGAGTCAGATAAGCAAAACATAAGGAACTGTTTACAGTCTAAAATTTTCGTTTGGAACATGTTAGTTACATCGAATACTGTACGAAATGGCCATTTTCTAGCTTTAGCAACCAACGCTGCTCCATAAGTTATTGCCCATTTTGTGAAAATTTTATCATTTTGGTCGTTCTTTGTAAATATATGTAGATGCGTATATGTAGGTATGTGTAGGTCCGAAAAAAGGAAAAAAAATAGAGGCTGTTCGTTATGATATTGGCTATCAGCGATTAAAATATGAAATTTTTATCCGTACACATAACCTCAAAAAAACTTAAAAACTGCTAAATTTTAGTTTTTTGGTTATAATATCGGATTTTTAGTGGAATTATTCTTTATAATATAAACACTAACTGGTTAGAATTTCAGGTCAAATTATCTTATACAAATCCCAAAAATTGACCTTAAATTTGAAAATTAATTTCCTTTAATTTTTGTGCATCGCATCTTATGAGGTATTTTCTTTTTTAAAATGTAGTATTATTTTATGATAATGAACAAGAAAATTTGTTTAAACTTCAAAAAAGTGAAAAAAAAAAATCGAATCGCATTTTTTCGTTAATTTTTTCGCTGCTAGTGGGCGCATACACCCCCCACACCCTCGCCAACAATCATTACATTCTCCTTGCAAAAAAAAACACTTCAGGCAACCCGTACTCATACAATTCATAAAAATATTCTCTATCCCTTTAAATCATCTTTAAAGAGAATCATAAAAAATATAATGGAAGCTGCAAAGTTATCAACTTATATTCAACACAACCCTCTGTTGTCTAAGCAGAATCAACATTATATAAAGAGAAACTTCACCAATCCTCGATCTCTTTTTTCTTGACTCTATATACATAAACGAAAATTCATATTTAAAGAGTCAGAAACAAAATTTCGAAGCAAAATTTTAAGAGCAAATTTAATATTACTCGAAGGCAGAACAGACTACCAGAAAACGAAACCGAAAAAGAAAGAGAATTTAGTGGATACAGAAAATTTCTCTTTCTTCGAGTTCTCATTTCCGCCTGTTTGGTTCCGAAGAAGCTGCGTGGAGCTCAGCTTCTGAGAGCACTGTATTAACGCAAACATTTGTGCGAGGGTGTGTTCAGTTAAATTGAATGTGTTGGAGTTTTCACATTGATTGGGGTGGCATACACGGATCATAACGTCAAGACTAATAAAAAAAATTTTTAAAAACCGACTTCAAAAAAAAAACCGCACAAAATGCACAAAAAAGGATGAAATAATTGTTTGTGATTCTTAACAACATCAATCCAATCAGAATGGATCTAGAAAGAAGAATCACTTTTGAAGACGGTGCTAACACCTGTGGGTGATGTACATATTAAGGGCATAAGCCTAACAAAGAAATGAAAACAATTCCCGAAGAAAGAGTTAGTGCAATCAAAGTCAACTACTACCTGGCACCGTCTTCAAAAGTGATTCTTCTTTCTAGATCTATTCTGATTGGATTGATGTTGTTAAGAATCACAAACAATTATTTCATTATTTTTTGTGCATTTTGTGCGGTTTTTTTTTTGAAGTCGGTTTTTAAAATTTTTTTTTATTTCGTGCTTTTTAGTCCATTCATTTTTTAATATTGCTTGTCATTGCAGGGAGCATACGTTTTTACGCTCCTTAAAAGCGTTCTAGGAGCATTATAAAAAACCTTTTTAAAAAAGGAAAAAAAAAATTTTTGCCTTTTTTTCAAGCCCTAGTCGGTTCCCCAAAGCAGTCCCCCAACTGAATTCTAACCACTTCCAAAAGCTGCTTGTCCTTCGCATCGAAAGAGAACTGGGCTATTGGTTATGATAATATCACATCTTATTGCCACGAGGATAATTTCCGGTTTTTTTTTGTTGTATAAAATTTATGAAAACTCCAGTAAAGGGAGAGTGCTCCAAATAAACTCTCCTGTGCATCGCTCCCAATTTTCCGCACTCGTTGGTTAAAGTACTTACCGTGTATCGTATCAATTCCGTGACATTTGTTCGCTGCCAATGAAAGGTTCAAGGCTTGCAAATTTTAATACTATTGTGATGATTTATGCGCCATCTGTTTGTGAAAAAGCATAATCAACGATTGTCGATAACAACTCTGGTTGATGTCTGAACTAATGATATATGTACTAAACTAAAATTGGAACGCGCGATAAGTGAAGACAACTTCAAGCTCCTGGACGAAAAGAAAAGAACATACCACTAGGCTCGAGAAAAGGGACTCGAGAAGGTTCCAGAAGTTAAATAAAGGTGGAGCTTGGATATAAAAGCGGCTTGCAGGCGCTGAGAGAGTCAGTTTTGATTTGAAAGGTGATAAAAGTGTTCTAAAGTGAAAACAGTGAAAAGTGGTGATTTAAAAGTGAACTATAAAGCGATAGATAGAATTTAATAGTGCGAGTTATTAAATTTAAAGTGATTATAGTGAACTGTAAGAATTGTGTTTGTAATTAAATTGTGTTTCGGTTTGTAATAAATAAATTATTGTGTGGATAATTAAAAAGTGTATTCCTTAATTAATCCTACGAATCCGTTAAGCCGTAAAAACGTAACACTATTTTATGCCTAAGTTCTTTTCAGAAAGGCGGTAAAATAGATTTTTAATTCAAAGGATAATACTCGTACAGTTTCACTCTTTCTCATCGAAGAGTGTTTTTAGGTCACCGTTGCGCTGCTAGGAGATCAACCATAAAAGCTTCCACGGAAACATGAAACTCTCTACTTTTTCCACCTCCGCACGCCCCTCTTTTCAAAAAAGCTGTTTCTTCTGTTCCACGTATATTTAGGCCCATTTCTGCAGTAGTTAATCTGCTAGCAAAAGTACACGCATGCGTGAGCGACAAGAAAAACTTAAAAATTTTGTTATATTTTGTCAAATAGTAAAATGTCGGCCGCATTTTTGGTTTTGAATGACGCCAGATAGCGAAGTGTATTCTACTTGTCACACCTTTTCATTTCATACCCATGTCTGTGGTCGGGGAGCGCAATTGCAAAATTTGATTGCAGATTGTATTGTCATGCGAACTATAGGTACGTATGTGCAAAATTTGCAGTTGATCGGTTATATGGAACTGGTTCAAAATCAAGTTGCAAGATTTGTTTACACTACACACATACAGATCAAGATAATATAAGGTATATAAAAGGTTAAGTTGCCATTGATATCGGGGAAATTAAATGTAAACAATAAAATTCTTTGATTCTTCATCCACGTCATGGTATATTTCTTTATTCGATATAAACAATAGTTTTTTAAGCTGCAAATTTCGCCATAATTTCGTTCTCATCGGCTTTTGTTCTGGAAGCAAATTTACAGACGTATTCACGTCGAAAACTTGTTTAATATGAAACAAAATCCCCCGAAGGAAATTAAAAAATAATTATTTTGTCGATATATAGAAAAAAAAGCACCGCGAACCCAAGGATCGAACTCGCACCCCACAGATAAGAATACTTCTCTCTAACCCTTTGCGCTATGTCAAGTACTATCAGCCGCTGACCAATATGTTAATAAATCATTTCAGAAAGAAGAAAAAGAGAAAAAGAAAACAACCAGCCTGCCCCGACCAGGGATCGAACCTGCAAACGCCACACTACGCTGAATCGAGGATCCGACGCTCTACCCACTCCGCCATCGACCTGCCTATTATGATTATGCCTAACTTCGAACTCCGTTATCAGAATTTAGAAAAAATTTAACGGGACCACCGTGGGAAGCTCCCCCTTCAAATGGACCAAAAAAAAGCAAAAAAGTTATTGGGTTACAAAGTTATGCGTGAACAGGACCACAAAATACCTACACGTCGAATTGAAAAATATTAAAAAATGAGGTTATGGTATTGAAAATAAAATTAACACCCAATGTTATTTTTTTTTTATTTTAAAAAAGGAATTAACAGAAAAAGAAAAATGTTAAAAAAAAAAGATTTAAAATTGCACTTAAGGTAAAGGTTACCAACCTCGAACAGCTGGAGAAACCTTAGCACAACAAACCAAAAAATACAAAAGAAAACACCGAACACAAAAACAAGAAAAAGAAAATAAAAATAACAAGCTCGAGCGAATTGTCACTATCACCAGAAATTAAAAGCAAGTTAAAACACTAAATTAAGAATTAACTAATTAAAAAATTACAATAAAAACATAAAAAAATTAATAAAACGCGGACGACCGGCATCAACGACACTGACACTTGACACTTTCAGTTCAGTTCGAGGTCTTCTGAGGTTTCCACTTCTCAAGCCTAGATATCCGATATTCCTTCTTACTTCCCCCCCTCCCCCTACCGAAAATCGTCTGCTTCTTTTTTCAGCCATGGCCTACAAATATAGTGATGAATCCAGAAAATCACAACCGCATGAGTAGTATATCTATGCGGCTACGAGCACATTGACATCATCGGTTGTGAGCTCGGGTGTGAGCTTTATCCGCGTAAATAACCTGTTAGCGCTACCTGTGTGAAATTAATTGAACTCCACACTTAAAGGTTAGTGTTTCTGGGGTGAGTCTGTTATGCTGAGAGAATCTTGGATAACAATAGGCAGTATTGAGTGAAATCTTGCGGGGAAATTGAATATTGTATGAGCTTTGACGCTGTGGATCGAATCTGCAGTTTTATTTCGCAGTGGTCGGTCTTGTGGGGAATATATTTACGCGCTGGGACCTTGGGTGGAATCTTAACTGAAATTTTCATCATAGTTAAATAGAGCAAGCAAATCAAATTAGGTAGACTAGATAAACCAGACCTAACAGATAGACCAGTAAAACCAGCCAGCTATGCCTGGTACGGCTGTTCTGTCTTGTCTATCTGGTCTATTTATTTAATCTGGTATATTGGGTCTGACACACCAGGTGTATATTATTATGGAACATTAAAGCCCTCAAGTGAACAGCTATACAGGCATGCAGCTCCGTAAGAGAAACAAGATGAATGACTCAGACGCAACCATGATGGATACAGATGAGGTAATGGATAGTTACATTCCTTGGAGCAAAAGAGTCGAAATATTAACGAAATATTTGGAGAGGAACTAGATCCAAAGACATCCTAACCTCAAAGCCTCCACAAGATCCCACCTATGATCCTCATTCCTACCCAAGGCCCCCCTGAAAATCCATCCAAGATACACTCACTCACCACTATGGAGTTCAACTAGTTTAACACAGGTGGCGCTCGTACCCAAAGCGCACCACACAGGTTATTGTTTGGGATAAAACTCACACCAGAGCTCACAACCGATGACGTCACTGTGCTCGTAGCCGCATATCTATAATTATCGCATGACTTCGCCGTTATTCTTTCATTTCTTTATAGTTTCTCTCACTATACTTTGATTTACATCATTATATTCCACGATAGAGCCGCAGACGGTACAAAAATCAAATTACACATCTTTATCTGAATAGGTGCCAAGTGTGGAGTGAACCAAAAACATGAACGTTAAAAAAGGTCCCCAGACATAACATAAGAACTTGAACTAGCACCTAGAAAATTTTTACAAGAAAATCGAAAACCGGTGATTAAGACGTGACTACCATCCTAGACTTCTAGATTCGATTCGTTGTAGTTGTCTGAATTTTAGTATTTTCACTTCTCCCATCTTAAGCATATTATTTCTACGAGTTCATCGAGCGAATCGCAATCGTGAGTAGAAAGAATTCCTAAGAAATTCCTGAAAACCCACCATAAACTAAGTACTAAGTAATAAACACTGTAAGGCAACCGCTGGAAGCAACAACTTTTAGTTCTGGTAGCGTCCATCAAAAGTGATTTTACTGCTTCCACTACTCTTCCTTTATCTACAAGAAGAGGTGATAAGAGATACAAATCCAAGGCCGACGTACTACCAGCTCTGTCCGCCTCGAATTTCTTTTTTCCAGGACATAGATACGCCAGCCGCTGCCACCCACTCAATGCATTACCCTCCTTACAGCTTCGCTCATGACAGTAGTGTGCGTTACTCTTACGTCTTGGGTTATGCAAGACCTTTTCTCTTTAATCATAGTTAGACGTAGTATGTGTGTGCAGCTCAGCCAATAGACATTGAACCATTCTCAACTGGGGCCCCAAGAATCGAATTGCATTCAATGTCTCCAATCGACATACTGTCTAAATTCCAATAAAACTTTACCAAACTACACCTTGTGAATGGATAGTGTAAAATAAAACTACTGACTAATCCAACGCTTTAGCTAGAAGGAGTGATAATAAAGAATGATCTGCGTTGGAATGGTCATACATTTCAAATTTCCAAACAAGCATCCTAATGCCTAGAATTTCTTAAGAAAGGCAAATTCTTCCTTCATCCATCCAAATCCTACATTCTCCACCGCTCCTAAAATACAAATCCTGGAATTAGAATTGGGCACAAGACAAGGAATTGAACAGAAACGAGTAAGTACCAGCCAATTTGCCTTTCCAAAAAAACCAGACTATTATCTGTGTTGGTTCGGGCGGCAAATTGATAAGGAAGTTAGCGCTGAGTGGATAGGAGTGGACAGTGGCCCGAAATACCGAGAGATGAGTTAACTAAAAACAGATAAGAAGTAAGTGAGGTAGGCCCCTTGAGCTGCAATATCAGCGACTCCCGCAAAATGATCTGTCACGTGTTGTTGACTATTGGTGTCCGAAAATAACTCGCCGTCTTTGCCAAAAACCAATGTGTCAGTACCATTTGAGTGGACGTTGAAATCACAAACCATTCTTAACCCTTAGCTGGCCCACCTCGTTTTTGTAACATAGCTGCCCTATGGGGTGTCCACGCACCCCACGGAAAAAACTATTTCCACGGAAAATATGCAATATTGACCTTAAATTCAGTGGAGTTCTTTGACAACCCTTTTTTATGTTCCAATAGTTGAGAGACTTTTTTCTTACTACGACAGAAAAAAAATTAAGGTGCGATAAAACATGAAAAATCGACATTTTGCTTCAAAAAATCAAAACTCTTATGTTTTTTGAATGTATGGACACCCGCAACGGCGTAAAAGCTCTGTACATAACACCATCTACACAAGTGAAACTTACAACCTTCAAGACACACTAGATGGTCCCACAAATATTGTTATTAGATTGATATCATGGAAAAAGGGTTTCTTTTAGGCCTGGGGTGTCCCTGCACCCCCAGGTCCAGCTAAGGGTTAACTAACTGTGTGTGGCAATCAGGGTCAGCGCCTGGGTTTATTGCGCCCGGTACACTATGCCATATTGTGCCCATTTTTGAACGCTGTGAAGACAGTGGAAAAAGATACAAACACTCTTCGTATGGGAGAAGTAATTAGTTGGTGCAAAATTTAATACTGCATCATAATAATGCGTATAACAGAAAAAGATTACACAGGAAATTTCGCATGGGTAAATATCCAGTCATCCAGTTTTATCTTACTTGGAAGATTTTTCCCTGCGTTTTTGCTGCTGATTCTCGAAATCCTGAGAATAATTCTGAAATTGCGCCCCCAAATTGCGCCTGGTGCAAGTGAACCATTCGCACCTATGAAAGCGCCTCCCCGGTGGGTGGCACTACTCGTATACGGAAAGGTTAGCGACACCTGATAGTGAGCTAAATCAGCTTAAGACGATATTTGGACAGATGGTTTAAATTTTAATAAACGGTAATCAGACAGAAAAAACCAGATATAAAATTTTGTAAAGGGACTTCAGCAATGCAGGCTCAATCGCGATGTCTTCATAATTGTTCCTTCCAATATAAGAATCCAGAAATAGGAACTTACCGTCATTTGTCAAGGTTTGTCTGAACTACAGCAAGCAGTGATCATGCAACTTGCCAATGATGCGACCGACAGAATTCGCCAGTATCGAGTGCGACCATATTGAGAACTCCAAATAACACTCACTGCTACATTTATCGGGATAAACAAGCCAGAGAGAGAAAACTGAACAATTGTCTTACTCTGACTAGTATCAAACAACGTGGATTATCAAACCTTGTCTAATAGCGCTTGAAACTGGCTCGAGTCATAATCAGGCGCGGATTCAAGGGGGGGGGGGGTCACGGGGGTCATGACCCCCCCCAAAAGCTCGAACTATGCAATAATAGTTAAGATGGGAGAAACCAAAAGCTGCTGATACGCTTCTGCTACTTGTCGAACATCTTGAATGTCTCAACTGATCAACGTCTCGGTCCAACATGTCTGGAGAAAGCATTTCATTAAATTCGGTAACTATTACTACACGTTTACAAGCGGAGTTTCGCTCCGGATGGAAGTTTCGATCCGGAGTGAAACACCGCTTATAAACCAAGAGTGAAAATCCAGAACTTGGATTTTCGCTCCCGAAGAAAAAGCTGGAGTGAAACTTCGATCCCGGTTTATGTTGTGCTTATAAACGCTGACTGGGAGTGAGAATTTTTTCCAAAGGGGGAAAACTTTGTAAAGAAGAAGCTGGGTGTTTTATTTTGCAACAATAGATTTTTTTCTTTGTTTATTGATATTTTTAAATACATTAAATTAAACATTGGGTTTATATTTGTCTTTGCTATGATTTTGAATTTGAGCTTGGAGCTGTCATCTCAAACCAGAAAGTATTTTGGATTTACACTCCCATTGCTTATAAACGCATCGGGAGTTTTACTTTGGATTGAAGATCCAGGAGTGAAACTCCGCTTATAAACGTAGTAAATGTTGTCCAATAAAGGAATGAAGATTCTTCTTCTGGAGTTTGATTTTTTGACGATAAACAACCCGTGCTTCTTTGAATTCCTCATCCAATTGTGCAGCGAGATGTTGGGCTTCAGTAAATAACCGTCGAAAACCAGAATCTTCATCACATCTTTTGGTCAGCAAGGGTATTTTTGGTCATATCCGTTGCTTTTTTTAAATCTAGTGAACACGTTTGGAGTATTCGGCTCAAAGGTAAAGTTGTACCGGATACGTACGAAAAGTAAAAGTTTATTATGTTATTAATGACTATGATAAAAAATCAAATAGTACGAATATTATATACGCCTAGAACGTCATTTAACCAAGCAGATGAAATCGGAAACTCTAGACTGAAAAGTACAAGACGAAGATTTGCCGCACTTGCCACATCGAAATCTCATTAAGTGCGTCACACTTTTTTATTAATTGCGTTCACCCTCAAACTGCATGTGCCCAACGTGATTTTCTACTAGAAGCTAAGGTGTTTTGTATAAGAATTGTCGTTCGTCTCATCAAATACAACTGCGCAAAACTTTGCCGCTCTAACTCCTTTCAGAATAGCTTACTGAATTTCGTCTTTGCAGGCTTCCATAAGTTGATTTTGGGTGGTTTTACTGATATATGTCGCGATTGAACCTGCGGTTTCCAAATGATGCTGAAGAGTAAAGTCACCAAATTCAACGAAGAGTGCCCTGAAGTTCCTATCATTTGCCACCAGAATATCTACTTTTCCGTCAGTGTCACGATTATAAAGAAGTTCATTATCCCTACATAATAACATCGATCTCGGCTTTCTTTTACTTGTGAGTCCCGTTGTACACACAGATGCTGGGTTATGAAAAGTCTGAAGGAAACTTTTTTCAGCGTTCCATTTTGTCCAAGTAAATCGTCGAATGCTTTCAGTGTTTCGCTTTCTTGGTTAGAGTTTCCCGAGATGCAACACTAGTGTTGCAACTCTCGCACTGTCGCATGCGAGACAAGACAACACGCGAGACAACAGCTTCTGCCCCATGGCGAGAGTAGCGCGACAGTAAAAAATTCCTAGTCTCGTCGAGACAACACTATCGAAAGCGAGACTGTCGCGCTCTCGCTCAATCTCGCGGGATTTCCCAGTTGGTTAATTTTTTTCCCGGATCGTTGCGGGATTTCCCGATTCTATAGAAAGTAGAGTTTTATATGTTCGTCAGTAATATATTTTTGAGCTAGACAACCCCAGTTTTCTAGAGTTTAAAGGTGCCAGTAAATCCCCAACACGCAGGCGAGAGCGCGAGTGCATCCTTCTAAACATCCCATTGTCTCATCGAGAGAAGCGTCCCTAATCTAGTCTAGTCACACTACTCTCGTGGAGACACTGGGTGAATAAAAACTAAGTGATCACTCTGAGTGGATTCTCTTGAGTAGGGTATGACGTCCAGAGTGAACACTAATTAGGAGGGAGTATAAATTCTCTTAATTAATTTTATGTTAAATTTTTTTTGCATTTAATTTTTTTTGCATCTACGAAAAGAATATGTTTTTCAATGTATTTTTTATTCTGTTTAGATTTAGGGGTGGGATTAAAATAAATTTCCTAAATTTTTTAATAATATTTCAACAATTTTTAAATCTTTTTTCATATTCAACTTTAATTTTACCCCCTTAAAGGCACAAACAGATTGTCGCAGAGGTCGTGGAGCAGACGCCTGTGAAGGAATTTCCCATACATTTAAATTCTCCGCAGGGCAAAAACGGAAGGATGGGGCCGGGCGAGAGTGCAACACTGACTCTCGCGAGAGTAACGCGATAACATCGCGACACAACACTATAATAGCTGCGTTCCTTTTCTGCTAATTTTTACTATTTTTTACACTTGCGTACTAGCAATCACACTTGCTCTTATAACCGAGTAGAAAGCTCTTGCAATTACGCAATTGAAATCCGCTAGGGGGGAAAGCGGCCATTTCGAGTCTATTGTGAATTATTTTCCCTTACGCCATTACCCGCTAGATGGCTTTTATTTGTGTCGAGCTGATTTGCTCATATAAAAACGTCCATAAATAAAACTTCAGTCGTATAATTATCAAAAATTATTATCTTTCGTTTTACTTTAGAAATTGTCGCATTAATTTCCCCATTGTGTCACAAATTCTTCTTTTAAGAATATTTTATTTGTAAAGTTTAAAGTAACGTCAAAAATTTCAAGTGAGCTTTTACTCAAATCAGAAAATTTTGCGTTCCTTTTCTGCTCTGCTCACAAGTACTAAATAGTAGAAAAGGAACGCAGCTAATATCACTGTTGCACTGGGGTGCGAGACAAGACAACAGTGGTCTCACTCTCGCGTCCAGCTCCTTATACCAAGGTGTAATTCTCGCTTTGATGAGCGTTCTTTCTTTGTCCAGGCTATTCGTAGGTGGAATTCTCTTCCGAGTCATGTGCGAACTGAGGGATCCAGCGGGGTGTTCTGCAGGTTGATTAAGAACGCAGAATTGTAGTCATGTTTATGGATGCTACACATGTCATTCTCTAAATTGTCATTCTCTAAATTGTTCTTGTTGTAATTTTGGTTCTTAGCTTAAGATTGTTCATTATTGTAATTTTATTTCAGTTGGTATTATAATTAATACTAGTTGGGATGCCCGTTACCGAAATTCGGTCACAAAAACAATAAATATATAAAATTCACGATTCGATTTAAATATTTTTATTTAAAAAAAAAAAATTATTCGCAATGGCGAATTTTTAATTACTATGAAACATTTCCATTGTCGCTCCAGAGCATCTAAAATTTCCCAGGATTTTTTTAATCGCATCCATGACGTCTTAAGACTATACTCATCACGTATAGCAAGACGATAAGAAGCATATTGTAACATTGTTACTTTTGTACGTGGTAAGTTAGCACGTGAAGTAGAATGTAAACTGGGTGCTATATTGACATGCCAACCCCTGTCACCATGTGGAAATAATAATGGATAAGCCAAGGCTCCAAAGAAGGATCAAGAACAGAAACAGAACGAATTTCATTTGTTGTTTTTGAAAAAACAATCATATTTCGTTCGAAAGGAGGCTCACCATCATCGTTTTTGAAAATAGCAGCAACATCAGTATGTACAGCATCATTGAAACGACGAATATCAACTTGGTTATTAACTTTTATGATCATATTATCATTCTATGATTAGCAGCAGTATCTAAATCATAGAAATACAACTGTGCATAACATGGAGGTCGGCCATAGCCAGGAATTAAGGCACCAATTCGATGATAGAAAATGTTATGGATTTTAAAATGGTAAATGCCATTTGCAGTGTCATTTGACAAATTACACTCAGAGCTAGTCATTGCAAAGGCAGCATTATACGAACGAATATTTGCAAAAAAAAATTTTAGAACGATTTTTAATACCACTTTCATTAGAAGTTAATCCTTCAAAAAAATTATTGAAAAAGTAATTTTGAGAAAGTGGAGGTAGATTAACTTTGCCTTTACGACAACACAACGAAAATGCCTCAGTATTACGTAAAGTTATTTCAGTCAGAAAATGTTTGGCTCGACAAAAATGACAACTCATATTAAAAGAACCACACGAAAACGAATCAAAATTAACCGGAATAACATTCGAAGCACATTTAAACGAATCAGTCAAAATTTCTAAAGGTGCAATGAATCAATTAAAATTTCTAAAAGCATTCGCCAAAAAACGAACGGCGGCCCCTTACAGAATACAACTCAATAATACTATACACAAAAGAGTATAAAAAAATGCACGCACAAAGTGACCGAGTTTTTTATGTTAGTTATGCCGCCAAAAATCCACACAAACGCTTGTTTTTCTCTGTTTCTCATTCGCTTCCTGAAACGGCATTTGTGTCAATCATAGGCTACTCAGCTCTACGTTGATGCTCACACAAAATTCAAATTTTCCAACGGCTTTTTAAAATTCGAAAAATTAAAATCGCTATAACTTTTTTATTCGTGAATCGATTTCGTTGAAATTCCTTATTACAAAACTATGCCATAAAAAGAACATTTTCTGAAAATTTAAACGAAATCGGTCCACGAACAAAAAAGCCTTAGCGTGTACAAACTTTTTGTTTGCCTATTAATATATAAGATAATATATAAGATTATCGTTCTGTCACTCCTGAATTGTATATTTTCTATTGTGTAGTGCTATATAAGAGGTTGTAATCTTCAGCGCTTTTTATAATAAATTATTTGAATATTTGAATAGATCGAGACCACGGCCGACTGTTGTCTTGTCTCGCTCTCGTGAAACTCTATTCTTGGTTTACTTTTATTTCCGTGACCCCCCCCCCCAAAACAAAATTCTAGATCCGCGCCTGGTCATAATATAGTGAATATGTACACGTATTCTGCTACCTATAATAGCCATCCCGCTCTTTATTTACGAATGCGGTTACCAAACCTCTTTTTTATACCCAAATTTAGCTTACAACCCCCCAATTAATACTGATCCCAGTTTTTCTACGTAATACAATTTGTTATCCAATTTAGAACTCCAAAAAACCAAAATAAACTTTTTAGTTCCTACACTCCCTCAGCTCCTAAGTGCGTACATCTTATATGCGTTGCTAAAAAAACATTTCAATCACATTCTCGAACAATCACCGATGTTTACTGGATTCAGACCTTTTCAGCTTCTTACCTGTTTTCCAAAAACCCCAAAAAAAAAAACAAAGAAGAATAGTCCTCCAGGGGGCAACAAAACGTGTTCTAAAGCAAAATAAAATGCGCATCGAGTAGAAACAGTCCGAAATAGTAATCACCTGGGCGCTATTGAGGCAACCCAATAAAAGGTTTCTTAATGTTCAAGCTTTTTTCCCTCGCCTTTATTTGGAGACCCCTCCGCCAAAAAAAAAGTCTGTCAACAGGTTTTCGTAGGAGTAAAGGTGAAATACTGCCTTGTAGCACATTTATCCACTTAAGCCGCAATAACACGGCAATAAAAAGGTGTTATTAGGTTGTTAGGTGAACTCTCATGGGCTAATCCCCGGAAAACTTTAGTGCAAGAAGCAGAGCAGTTTTGAAGGAGACTTGAGGACTGGATTTGAAAGTAAAATTAATAATAGAATGTAATCGAATCAGATTGGCTGTGAAATGTAAAATAAATTATTTTATCAGGGTCCTTTCATTCCCAATAAAATTAAAAAAATATATAAAAGGGATTTCAGTGTGTGTATCCAAAATAAGCTCAATGCATAGGATTAATGGAGGCAGGTGAAACAGTTGACTTGAGGGGCTCTTGCCTAATTTTTCTGACATTTTTATTTTAGAAATTTTAATTATCTAAGTATTAAAGGGATTTTATGAAGATGCTCCTTAGAAGCTCTTAAAAATTTTGGTAAATTAGATAAGAAAGGTAAAAGGATTCGGATTAAGAAAAGCTCGTTTCTAAAAGGTATCCAAGGATATTTTTCATTGTTAATGTATATATAACTTTAATTATGTTGTTTATGTTAATACAATTATATTCTAAAAACAGCTTTATTTTTCCCCAATACTCCTAAACTTTAACACTAAACGTACCGACATTTTTCTATACCTAATCTTACCATAGGTAGTCCATTCAAAACGCGCGTTATGGTGTTCCAAAATAACACCGTTAAGAAAATCGAACCCTAAACGTTTTTGGGGTCGCTGATCACGAAAATCGAGGTCCCGCGGTCCTAAAATTAGGGCGTCACCCCTAAAAATGCAAAAAACACCCCGCTTTAGGGGGTTTTCGCGATTATTTCAGTAATAATGAAAACTAATGCGATGAAATGCACTTTTTTTAATATTTATTTGCGAAGGTGGTTGATTTATACTAAATTAAGGCGAACTTAATGGTAGGGGGTACTCCTAAAGGGTTGAAACTACCCCTAAATTGGCGAAAAATGGCAAAAATTGTAAATACTTTTTTTTTTTCAAGTTTATGCTTCAAATTCGATTGTGGGCGTACTGTCAGGCAAAAATAAATTATTTTCAACCCTTAAGGGGTTAAAATTACCCCTACAATATAGTTCATTGAAAACTAGGTGGGGGGGGTGTTCCAAAATAACACCGTTAAGAAAATCGAACCCTGAAGGTTTTTGGGGTCGCTGATCACGAAAATCGAGGTCCCGCATCATACATACACACATGTACACATACGTACGTATCACATCGTAACATACACATGTACATATATCAATTTATATTTTCTAATAAAAAGAATTTTTATTCAAACAATTCATTAAAATAATTTAAATTGTAATCTACGAAAAGAAATTTTTTTTTCAATTTACCCCTAAGGTTTTTAACTCCTTCAAGAGGGTTAAAAATTTTCCAAATGTTTTAATAATATTTCATCAAATATAAAATTTTAATGCAAAACAATAAATTTCAATTTGTTCCAATTACAATTTTAATGTGGGGGTAGTTTTACCCTCTTAAGAGTTGAAAAAATTAATTTGCTGATAATACCTTTTGAACCAAATTTCAAACAAAAAGCAAAAAAAAAATTTTTGCAATTTTTTTTTTATATTAAGTTGTTTTTATTATAGTAGGGGTAGTTTTAACCCCTTAAGGGTTGAAAATAATTTATTTTTGCCTGACAGTACGCCCACAATCGAATTTGAAGCATAAACTTGAAAAAAAAAAAAAATGTTTACAATTTTTGCCATTTTTGGCCGATTTAGGGGTAGTTTCAACCCTTTAGGACTACCCCTTACCATAAAGTTCGCCTTAATTTAGTATAAATCAACCACCTTCGCAAATAAATATTAAAAAAAGTGCATTTCATCGCATTAGTTTTCATTATTACTGAAATAATCGCGAAAACCCCCTAAAGCGGGGTGTTTTTTGCATTTTTAGGGGTGACGCTTTAATTTTAGGACCGCGGGACCTCGATTTTCGTGATCAGCGACCCCAAAAACCTCTAGGGTTCGATTTTCTTAACGGTGTTATTTTGGGACACCCCCCCCCCCCCCGCGTTTTGAATGGACTAAGGGGATCATTTGCCCCCTTATGAAATAAACGTAGGTTTTTCGTGAAAAATTCTTTATTTATTAAAGGAAATAAGTTGCAACATCATTTCTGATTTCGTATAAAATTAAACACATATTTTCATTGTTATAAAAAAAAACAATCGACTAATTACATTTTTTACATAGGATGGGTTTCTCCTTCGTACATTTCCCACAAACAAATTTTTTACAAATCATGCAAGTTTGTGTTGTTTTATTGCCTACACACAATTATATTTGACATTTTTTGCTGGATTGAGAATTACTATTGGAGCTGGTTGATTTTCCTTTTCTTCGTCACAAAATTCGAGGCACTCTGTAACAAGCTCGTCTACTAATTGGAACAGGACAGATAGCTTGATAGCTTCAACCCAGTTGTTTCCTGGTAGAGTATCCACGAATTGGTTCCAGCCAGATCCAAAATATTTAAAAATACCTGTACAGCCCATCTATTACACTTCGATTTGACGCTATATTTTCGCGCCATTTGGTCAACTATATCGACGCCAAATTTGGTTTTATTATAGTAACTGATTGTTTCGGATGTCCTCTTTCTATTGTTCTTGATTTTTACGGTTTTATGTTTGGTACTCAATATCACTACTTTTTTTCTTGGTTTTAATTTATAAATCGTTAGCGTACAGTCATTTGATTTGTACGTCATTGTTGAAATAAGTTTCAAATTATCTGTCGTTGCTTTTGCAAGTGCGGGCAATTCCCTCCTGTTCGCACGCATTGTTCCCACTAACGTTGTCCTTTTCGCCAATAATTTTGCAGCCAGAGATGCAGTCGTAAAAAAATTGTCGGTTGTAAGTTGTAATGTTTCTTCCACAGTTGGTGAAAGGTTCAACTAATTTCATCACAACAAATTCGCTGAGTGGTATTGACGTCGGTCTGGTTTCATCACGTCCTAAATAAGGCAAACCGTTTGCAAGGTATTTGGTTTTTACATTAGACACTAACCAAAACTTTATGCCGAATTTGTCGGGTTTGTTTGGCATGTATTGTGTAAATTTGCATCTAGTTTTCGTGGGAAAGAGTTGCTCATCAATGCTGAGATAGAAGCCTGGCTTGTAACAACTCTTTTTTTTTTATATGAAAAAACCAAGCTTAGGTGTAACCCTTTGTACTACCAGTCCGTCACGTCGTTCAGTTCATGGTGCAATGTCTAGTAGTAAGCTTGGTTTGAAGAATAGAGGAGAATAGGAAAGGTTAGAGGGGGTCTGGAGGGTGTAGAAAAAAATGACAATGAACCTCACGTTTGAACTCTAAGGTGTTGTACGAGTTCGGAAATACTGACTGCGAGAGATTATTCCACAGGCGAGTGGTTCTATTCATAAACGAACTTCTAAACCGTATTGTGCGTGAACGTAGGGGCTGTAGGGTATGGGGGTGAGCCGAGCGGGCTAGTCTTGTGTTGCGGGAAAAGTATTGCCGTGCAGGCAGGAGGTCCTGAATTTCAGTGGAACAGTCGCCATGGTAATAGCGATAAAGTATGGAGAGGGCTGCTACATTCCTACGGTGGCTTAAGGTGTCTATGGAGGCGCGAAAGGGGCCATCACCAATGAGTTTGAGGGCACGATTTTGCACCTTGTCGAGACAAGCCAAGGTGGTTTTTGGGGCGCCTGCCCAGATATACGAGTTGTATTCGAGGTGCGGCCGAATGTAGGATTTGTATATTGTAGCCAATGCGGCTGGCTGGAGGAGGAACTTGCATCTCTTGAGAAATCCAAGGCATTGGGAGGCTTGTTTTGCGATGTGAAATATGTGATTATTCCATCGCAGATGCTCCGTTAAAGTTACCCCTAGGATGTTAAGAGTTGAGTGAGCCGTTAGATTCTCTTTATCCACTGAGATAGGAGGAAGGTCGGTACAATTTTTATTGGAGATCAGACAATACTTCGTTTTTGTGGCATTGAATTCGACGCGGTAAAGACAAGGTCTGGCACGTGCTTGTCTTATATTATCGAAGGAGTAAGAGAAATTCAGAGTACCGTCATCAGCGAAGCAGTGAAGTGGGTTGGAGGGGATTGAGAGCAGATCATTAATGAAGATTAGAAAAAGTGCGGGTGAGAGAATTGACCCCTGGGGAACTCCGGCCGAAATGACATGTGGGTTGGATTCGACGCCGTCCAATACTACCTTGATTGAAGGGCCTGAAAGAAAGCTCTTAATCCAGTTCCTTGGAACTAAGTGTATACCAATAGCTTGGAGTTTATTCAACAGAGCTGGGTGCCATACTCTGTCAAAAGCCTTTGATATATCTAGAGCAACCAGACCAGACTCGCCAAAGCTGTGAATGCTTTGGTTGATACGCACACAAGCAGATCGCCAGTAGACCGTTTAGGTCTGAAGCCGTATTGCCTGTCGTGTATAATTTGGTTGGATTCTAGATATTTCATCAGCCTTTTATTGATTATTGTCTCCATGATTTGGGAGAGAACAGAAGTAATTGCTATTGGGCGGTAGTTTAAGGGGTCGCTGGCTTCACCTTTTTTTGGGATTGGCTGAACATGAGCTAGTTTCCAAGAGTCGGGATACACTCCGGAGAAGTAAGACAGGGCAAAAAGTTTGCGCAGGGGTTTAGCCAAAGGTGAGGCACATTTTTTAAGTACCATAGGGGGTATTTTGTCGGGGCCAGTGGATTTATTGACGTCGAGTTCTTTGAGACACCTAAACACCTCGCGAGTCCTGAAGTGAACTCCGTCCATTGAATGGGTGGTATTCTCGAAGAGTGGGGGGTGACATAGCAGCATCGGGTAAAGAAGAATTTGCGGCGAACAGAGAAGCTAATAGGTCGGCCTTGGGTTTGCTTTCTGTTATCACTTCCTTGTTGTGAATAAAAGGAGGTGTTGAGGAGGAAGTAAAATTCTTCTTGATGGCAGTTACCAAGGACCAGAAGTTTTTGCTGCCAGTAGTGGAGTTAAGAATCTTACTTCTCAATCTATCATCAAATGATGATTTGACTTTCCTGATGATGGAGTTACAGGAGTTTCTCGATTTGATGTACTCACGACGAAATAGCTCATTAGGCGAACGTCTGTATGCTTTGGCAATTTTCTTTGGCAATACTCTGGCAATTTTCTATGAATTGCTTCCATACGTCTGAAATGAGAGCAAATTTGTCCACACCTAAACGTTGGATTCGTTGGCTTCTGTCATTGAACCGCAGAAATCTCAAAATTTCTGAGAAAGCGTTAATACTCATTGCATTCGAAAAAAAGGGAGGTCCCATTTCGAATACCACAGGTGGGAAATGGATAAATTTTTTCCCTGATAAGCGCCACGTGCATATAACACTCCAATGAATGCATATAATTTTTTTATAGGCAGCTCCCATGCAGTCCCCAAAACTCGTAAAGCTTCTGCTTCTGTATATTTCTTTATATTTTCAATAATGGTGTGATCTATTATCATGAAAAATGCGGATGAGGCTTTATCAGACATAATATTTCTCTTGGCATGTGCCGTTGGACCTGATACTTCTCTGAAAGTAAGTGATGGTCTTCCGATTGCCGGCCCTTCTCGGATTCGCTGCCAAACAGTTCCATCAACAGCCGTGACAGTGTCTTCAAAATTTTGCTCACTATCACTTTCCGATAAAAATCTTTGGCGCCTCTGTCTTCTACGGAGATTCAAAAAAATACTCATTTTCATCGACAACCACATTATCACCCTGAGTTTCCTCATTGTCTCAAAAATCATTTTGACTTTCGCTTTGATCATCTTCAGAAATTGTATCTTCTTCACCTGAATTCTCTTCACTTATTTGTCGAATTCTTTTCAACTCTCTCACTGACCGAGCGGACATATTCAGGGTTGCAGTGAAACACAAGTCCAATTGAATGTAACAGAAATTGTCAAAATGCAACTAAAACTGTCGTGTATTGTAACTGCTTGTCGAACTTTATTTCTTGTAGGCTCTGATCTTTACTCCGACTCTCAATATACGACTGCATTTTTTTTTAGCTACAGAGAACTCATTGGAGGGAGTGTCGCTCGTGAATCTCCGATAAGAGTCGGTTTTGTTTCTGCTTTAGGTCATACGGACCCGGTTGGGTCACCCAAGTGCTTACGCCTGAAAGAGTAACTTGAGAAGCGTATCTGAATTTAGAACTAAGGTTCCAATTGGAAAACTGCTAAAAAATACGTAAACTTCGTACGGGGTCAAATGACCCTCCGTGGTACGTAAGGTAGGTAAAGAATTTTTGTCGGTAAAAAATAAGCGACGAGAAAAACGGAAAGTGGGAAATTGAATAATCGGATGATATAAGAATTTACAGAAAGTCAAATAACAATAAATGTACGACCCCGCTTGGTACGTTTAGTGTTAAACCAATGGTTACTTGCATGTTATAAAATCGTTTTCAACCAAAGATTCATGAAACTGAGATAAAAAGTTTCCTTCTTAACTTCCTATGCCCATTTCGAAGGACGTGGACGATGATAATGGCAACAATCAATTTGACCATTTCGAATCATAAAATATCAAGAAAACTAAGTTGTCTTTATCCCCTGCACGCGTTTCTAGCTTGGCTTCACTAGAGTCCCAACTTGAATCGGTAGGATGAGGGGAATCGCCTTATTTCAAGAGGGATAACACTCCAAGGCGCTGTTTCCTCGTAGCCCTGAAGGTGAGTTACAAATAAGCCGTTGAATTTTACGGAAGTGCAGCCCCGATATGGGAATTTTTGTTTTGATTTCTGCAATATTTGTGGACTTGGAGCGAGTTTTTCATTTACTGTGGACCATCTGTTTTAATATGCTACTTTGCGCTTTGCGTCTTATCTGATTCCTATTTATTAGATGTTAGGGAAGATTCTGCCGTTTTTTAGCACAGATATCGTTAGTAAGAATTATAGCCTGACTACAACTAATTTGAGCAGGTATTGGGCCGGTATGAAGTGCGGCTGTCGCTAGTCTTCTAAATTCGATTCTTAACAACCAAGAAAACAAATCAGGGCCACATCAGAAGAAGGCTATTTAATGTTGTTTCATCTTTGGTCAACACAGAGGAAACAATGTTTCATCATGACCGCAGGTGACAAGAAAAACGCACCAACAAAGAATTTTTTGGCGGGTATCCAAATGGCAGTGGAAGACCATCCCGCTTCTAGAGAAATTCGCGAGGATGGATTAACCTTCCAGGACACTGACAATGTTTGAAGTAAAATAACTGTTCGTAGCCACTTTTATTTCTTAAATAGGATTCAATATTTATACAATATTGGTAACAAAGCCGCCACTTCAGCTTTCAATATTATTTCAAAACAGGCATTCGGATCCTTATCCTTCCACTCAGAGAGTGTATGAAATATTCCTGGATATTGTAGTGTAGATCAAGCCTCACTAATAAGCCTGCGAATTCAAAGCATTTTTCCCATATCTAGCTCTTAAAAGTATTGCCTGGCCAACTGACTGAAGCTTATTCACTCCTTGTAAGGCATAGACTGGGATTGGTGTTTCCGTTGTTAGAACACTAACAGCATATTAAAGAACTAATCCACTTTTTTATAAGAGAGGTAATATCTTAATGGAAATAATTTATTATCATCTCTGCTCGCCCCAGATTCTATCGCTGCACCTTGCGTCGCTTTGGTGGGCCTGGTATGGTCCTGATGGATATCTGCTCTACATATCTCCAAGGCTTTGGACAGAGTAGCACATTATTCAATCTTAATCAAATGTTTTTGATACATTTTTATTTTATTTTAGTCGCAAACGTGATCTTACTAAAAATATGGTAATTTCTGTTTTTCTTTTCCTATGCAGTTTTTAGGATATCTTTTTCGGGTATTTGAAATCACATTAAAATTACAAAATTTTGGTACTTCTTTCCTCTCATTATTTTTGAGAATTCGGGGCACGGAGCACGGATCTGCTGGCCTCTTCATAAAAAGTCCTGTATCCGGTACAGCATGAGAATTATTATCTACCTAAAAAGCATTTAATTTCTAGCTGGTCAAATTATTATATTTCGGTGCGGCTGACTGCCGTGAGATTGTTTTTTTATTTGTTGAAGCTCAGGCCTATGACCTTTGCGCCCTGTTTATTTCGACATAAGCTTCTAAGCCAAAAAGGACTCTCCCCTGATGTTCACCTACTCCTAATATCCAAGTGACTCTGCAGAGTCTGTTTCTATTGACACACTTCTCTAGACTGACGTTCTCCATTATCAACTATGTATTATAGGGCGAGGTTTAAATGGCATTGAGGTCAGCCCATTCCTTTGTCTAAGACCCTGCCGTATTTCAAACTCTTTAGTATTAGCTGGCCCGATAACACCAGGATATTATCATATAAGACTTTTAGCCATAGATTCTAATTTTTGTCACACAAGACGATTCGATGACGAGTGAGGTGCCTATGTACTTTTTATTAGTTAATTTTTCTCCTTTTCTGTAAATTGAACATATAATCTCTTTCTTTCATACTTTCCGGTGTTCCATAGAGGTCAATTCTTTCAATTCTTCCTTCTTCTTTTTTCTTCTTTAAACTCCTTTAATCCCTCATGGGACATAGGGCGGAAACAGTTGCCCTCCAGCGGACTCTGTTTTGCGCGACAGCTCTTAGCTCCGACCAGGATCTCCCAGTTTTTGCGGCTTCTTCTAGTAGGGTTCTCCTCCACGTTGTTCTAGGTCTTCCTACTCGACGGGAACCTTGCGGATTCCAGTCAAGGGCCTGGTTGGCTAGATTTTCATTTTCGCGTCGCAAGGTGTGGCCAACCCAATTCCATTTCCTTCGCCTGATTTGGTCGTCTATCCTTTCTTGGCCGGCACGGCACCATAGTTCTTCGTTTGAAATTCTATCTTGCCAACGGATTTTAAGGATACGACGAAGGCATCTGTTGATGAAGACTTGTAGGTGCCCTGTGATGAATTGGGTGACTTTCCATGTTTCGCAACCGTACAAAAGAACTGCCTTAACGTTGGAGTTGAACAGCCGCAATTTGGTGTTAGTTGAGATCTCCGTTGATCTCCATATGCGGAACAGGCATGCATATGCGCCTCGTGCTTTATTTATTCTGGAACTTACGTCTTCTTCTGCCCCACCATTTTCGGTAATAATGCTACCGAGGTAGCAGAATTTATTTACCAGTTCCACGTCACGGTTATTCAGCGCGGTCTGTTCAATGGTGTTTGCATTTATCCGCATTTCTTTAGTTTTAGTCGGATTTAGCCTTAAGCCTGCTGGACTACTTTCTGTTGCCAAATTGTTTAACATGTTTTTGAGGTCCTGGTGTCTGTGGGCGAGCAAACAGATATCATCTGCTTAGTCGAGATCCTTAAGGCGGTCTACCAAACCCCATTGTATGCCGCCTGTTCTATTATCTAAAGCGCCGACAAGGATGTCATTTATTACTATAAGAAATAGTAATGGCGAAAGTAGGCATCCTTGTCGTACTCCTGAGCTCACCTCGAAGCTGTCGGATAATTTTCCATTAAGGAGAACTCTGCATTTGGAATTGTTATATAGGGCTTTTATCAATTCTATTATTTTATCAGGCAGTCCACGTCGCAGTAGTGCCTGCCAAATGAAGCTCCTATTAACCGAGTCGAACGCTTTCTCATAGTCTACGAAAGCAAGGTAAAGGGAGGATCGGAATTCAGTAGACTGCTCCACTATTATTCTCAAGGTGTTAATATGATCAATACAGGAGCGGCCCTTCCTGAATCCGGCCTGCTGCCTCCTAAGCGTTCGGTCTACTGCCTCACTTATCCTAGATAGTAATATATGGGACAAAATTTTGCCCACTGTAGATAGTAAACAGATGCCTCTCCAGTTGTCGCATATTGTTAGGTCCCCCTTTTTTGGTATTTTGACTATGATACCTTCCGTCCAATCCTCCGGAAAGGTACAGATGTTCCATGCTATTTCCAGGATTGGCTGAAGCGCATCTGCTAGGAGGCTTGAATCGGCTTTCAACAATTCTGGCGGGATGCCATCTTTTCCAGCTGCTTTACCATTGGCCATCGCATGAATTGCGGTTACTATTTGCGTCTTGGATGGGGCCCGAGTGGTAATTCTTATTGGCTGTGCATTGTTGCTGTTTTCCTGAGGTTCCTGTGTAAGTGTACCTTTCAGGGCGGCGAAGAAGTAATCTCTCCATCTTTGGAGTTGCTCCTCGTCGCTGCACAGCAGCCTTCCATCCGCACTGTTAACGGCATGCTTCTTAGTAGAGTGCTTTCCCGAGAGCTGTTTAGTGATTTGGTACAGCGCCTTACTGTTGCCTGTGTTTGCCGCGTTTTCCACTTTTTCTGCGAGCTCATTTATCTGCTGCCTTTTATCACGCCGGACACTTCTCTTAACCTCCCGATATAATTGGGAGTATTCCCGTTCTAGTTGGTGACGTCTTTCCGGGTCGCTTGTAGAGTTTACGTTATTTTTGAGGGCCCTTCTGCGTTCTATTTTTTGCCAGGTTGTGTCCGAGATCCAATGTTGTTGGTTTCTTTGGACATAACCGATGCTCGTTTCCGCAGCCGTCAATATCGCGCCCTTTGTCGTACTCCACAGCTCTTCAATATTTGTGTCGTCAGAAACAGTTTGCTGGTTTAATAATTCTTGTAGGTTTCCAGCAAATTCCCGCTTTTTAACGCTCTCCCGCAGAAGGGCTACGTTAAACCGTCTACGGGTTCTAGCATCATGTTGCACGTTTCTGATTACGGCGATTTTAAGACGAATAGTTGCTACAACCAAATGGTGGTCGCTTCCAGTATCCGCTCCCCTGAAACTCCTGACATCCTCAAGAATAGTTCTTCATCTGCGGCTGACGGCCACGTGATCTATCTGATTTCTCGTTCTACCGTCGGGCGATACCCAGGTCTCTTTGTGTATCTTCTTGTGACAAAATTCCACTAGCTTAAATTTGCTTCATTTCTTCGTTGATTCTTGTCGATGATTATGATCCTATATTTAACCGCTGCCACCATAAAAATTGTATAAGGATCAAAAGACGCAACATCCCTCATAATCTTAGGATTTGAATAGAAAAGATTAAGGGCAATATTTATTGAAGCTCAAATTCAATGAATTGTCATATTCGCCGCGCATTGGATCAAAACACAGTTTAAATCGTTATGCTTTTTAAAAGTGAATATTAGAAATTTGGTGGGTCTTCTTAGATGGATCTTAATTGAAATAAAGAAAGCTGCAGCTCGTTTGAACAATTTCTAATGAATTTTAAGGAGACATATTGTAATCAACTATAATTTGCCTTTATTAAAACGCAATTTAGTTAACAACGGCAACAAATAAGCGGCTCTTTTGTTTAATTAACGTATTTTTATAGTTAAAGTGTTAAAATCCAAAAATACTTTCCAACAAGCAAGCCTATGTCCAGAAGCAACATTTTTTCATTTAGGTGATGAAATCCCATTAACATAATAGGAAAAAGACGCAGAAATCCGAAACCCTTTGTTGATGTCTATCGGCTACCACCCAGGCTTGGTCTATTCACATGGAAACATCCCACGGCATCCATAAATCTCCACACGGCAACAATGTCAAAAACAGAATTTCCGCTGGCAGAACATTTTCATATCGAGATATTAACTATACGTTCCGGTTCCAGCTCAAACCTTTCACAACAAATAAGGCGGCGAAGAAAAGTTGTTTTTTAACAATAAAGAAAACCCAAGGAAGGCGTTTCAGTAGGGAACTTTCGCAGATACTCGGGCACTTATTTATAGGACTTCCCTTCTTAAAAGGGTCATCAAAATTTCTCCTTTCAAGTAAATTGTTCATGCCCAATTTAAAATTGATATGGCTTTATATCTATCAAAAAAAAAAAAGATAAAAGTTAAGACGATACAGTATGATACAGTATCCATCGATCGTCGAAGGGAGGCAGAGATGCGGAACTAGCACAAAAAGTGAAACTTTATGGAGTCACGCACGAATAAAGCCCTCACAACTGATCCTTAACCAGCATCCTATGACGTACGACAAGGTCCTTTTCTGGAAATAACTCACTGCCGAAGTTCCCTAACAAGGGAGGACAATGGCGGCATGAGTGTTTGCTTTTTTGTCTCTCTGTTAGGGGCACTCATATTCTTGTGAATGGGGAAGAAAGTTTCTAACAATGTGGCTTATTCTGGTGTTTATAACTCTTTTGTTTTATTCTTTGTTTGCTCTTGATTAAATCAGCCGGAAAATGCAGAGTTGTTAGCAAACTTCAGTCTACGCCACAAAAGGAATGGTGGTTGAGGAGTGTGAGTGCAAAGTCAGATCCAGTTGTATTAAAAGTAAAAGTTTGGATATTATACAATATTAACACTGAACTTTTTGAGCTTTGTGGTTTCCTCTTTAGAGGCACATCAATTTTAGAGATGGTTAAAGGGGAACAAGTAGGCAAACAAGTTCAGGTAGATCGATGCCCAATGTTATTTGCGCATCATTATTTATTTAGCAAATGTTTATAAATTTTTAAAAGCTAGTTAAATTGGTAAAAACGTTTCCCCTAAGTAGCCTAGGGTTTAACTTTTCAAGTTCCAATACCAACCCAGAATTTGGGTTTCGCTTTCAAGTAGTGTGATGGCTCTACGTGTTCCCACTTATCTTTACAGTAGGTCTACAAAACGCTGCTGAGTACTTCCATTGTCACCAGAGAAGACTGCATTTACCCTGCTCCATACTACCAAATCTTTGAATCCTATGACCGAAGGCGGTGAGTAAACATATAATTTGAAATCAAGGAAAACAGCATTAAGAAATCCGAAAACACTGACAATTTTCGATCAAGGATTTAAGAATTTTTTTAAAAGGGAGGCCAAGGAAAAAAAAGTAAAATGAGAGAAATTTTTGGGGAGTTCTGGCTGAACTTTGAAAGAAATGTGACGAGTTTTCTTAGAAAATATTGAAAAAACCGGAAAATTTTCTGAAATATTGGCAAAAGCTATCCAGCTTCGGAGGACGTTTTTGGAACAAGTTGATCAGTTCTCCTTCCATACTATCGGTCTCGAGGATGCTGGAACAAGATGAATAAGGGGAATTACATGAGGTCGTTAACATCACTCAAGAATGACATCAAACGGAAGGAAGTAACCTTCTTTAACTAAATGTGTACCTGGTGGTGGGAGATAGCAGGAGACTGTATTCATGGGCAGTAGTAAATCAGGTATTTTTTGATTACTAATATAAATTCGTGCAAGGTTGGTTCGTCTGGGGTTTGGAAGATAAAGGCCCAATCGGCGAAGACATAGCGAGGAAACACTATGGCCCCTGTACTAAAAGTCGAGTCTTGACTCGTGACAAATCGTTTGAGTTGAAGAAAGTGACGTTTCAGTCGTTTCACGTCACTTCCTTTAACCCAAACGACTTGTCACGAATCACGACTCGACTTTCAGCATAGTGGCCTATATAGTTCTTCCATTGAGTTCATTAAAATTAAATTTTCTGAAGTGCCATCTTCAGTGGCTAAAAATTTCAAAATTTAACGGAAGCTAACTGTCAGTTGACAATTGTTACACGAAAAGTGCTACCTATAGTAGAAAATAATAAATAAGTTTCTAAAAAATCAATTATTTGTTACAAATTTGTTCTCGTCACTTCCCTGCTGTTATTATTTTTAAATGACAGCCGAAAAGTATGCAACATTCCGAAAAGAAAGGGAAAGTTTGAAATTTCCCCAAACCTCGATAGAGTCTTCAATAATATCTGGGGCTTGAGATTTGTATGGGCAAGAATTATATAGTTCATTAAAAAAAAACACGGCTAATGTTGTATTGGCTATGATGTAAGTTTAAGTTTTGTGACCTTTAAGCGACATATGAAGTACTAGAAGAGAAGATATGTTTTTTCATTAAAGAATTGCTTGTGGGCTGTATACTGCAGTAATAAAGCCAAGTGTTCTGACATCAAGCCAACAATTATCTTGTCTGCTGCACCCTAACAAATCCTTAGTCGAGTTAAGAAACAGCACATGAAGCAATCGCCCAAGTTGCCAGCGCAAGGATGGGTGAGTTCAAAAATTAATCATGAACGTGCAGTGTTGCGACATTGTTAGGGTAGTGTTGCTGCGTTATTTGATTGTGTCATGTTGTGATGCTTTGACATTCCGGAATACTGATTATTTTTACGACGAAGTTTTGTTGTTGTGTTATCGCGGCTTTTTAAGGGGGATATGACGCGGCTTTTTAAGGGGGATATGACGGCCTTAGAATTTTTACCCATTTTTAATGGGTGCACATACGGCCTCATGACGGCCAAACTTAACCAAAAGATTTAAATGGTCAAGAACTAAGCGGTGCATGCGGGCATTCCACGGGCAAATTTGAGCCAAAAAGGAATCTGCACCAAATGTATTGTTGAATTTGTTTGATGGTGACTTGAATATATTTTCTTTACGTGCAATGAATGGTCCTTTCGATTTATCCTACAAGATTATCGATGCGCAAGAGGAACGAGGTCTCCAGTCGTCGGTTTGTTGCCGGTATTGCGTATTTGTTTATATTTTAGTGAGAAATTTTGTTATTTTACCCTCGAAGACCGAAAACAGTCGAAACAAATAAAACATTTAATTGCAGTACGTTTATAGAATTTTTGAAATGTTCGAATTCGAAGATATGAACACATACGCGGTGAGTTTTGTTGGGAGCGAAGGTCACACTTTCCCTCCAAAATGATCCTTTTTTTGAGCAGTTAAATTGCTTATAATTTTGCCGGGTGTCGTCCTTGAATATAAAGAGAATGAGGAGATTACGATTGTCCGTTTGTGTGTGCTTCTGATTTATTATAGGGGAACCCAATTGCATTTTGGTTGTGTAAAAATATCACTACATGGATGTCGGTATGTGTGTGTGTGGTGTACGGCCATACTGTCCTGCAACCGCCCTTCTGATGCCCTTCAAATGGCCGGGGACAATTTTTCAATCACGTTTGGTGTTCGCTCATTGTAAGGCCATATTTTATTTTACTCGGGTTGCAACGTTTATTTGGTATAGGACTACAAATTTCTTCCACTTCGTTGTCAAATATATACGATGAAGCAGTGTTTGTTGCTGCTAAAGTTGGAGTCAGTGAACTTAACTTCTTCTGGTATATCGACAGAATGCTTGGTTCCATACACCGAAATCTTCAAAATGTCCGCACGTTCTAGTTTCGCTGCCACTTTTTTTATTTCTTTGTGTTATTCTTCTATACAATGTGTATAAATTAATAAATTTCCGTTGAGCCTCTTCTTTGGAAAATTTACTTCCCAACTTCTGTTATATTTTTTTCCATAGCGCGAATATATTTTGGCGTCCCTTTGTAAATTCTTCCTCGTATTTTAAACGAGTAATTATTAAACATTTTGCTTCATTTCTGCTGCACTTTTTACTAGTGAACAAATAAAAATGAAAAGTTATTGATTTAAACATAAAGTTATTAATATTAATCACCAAAAACTTACTTATCTTTGTTATCATCACCCACGTTCAAAAATATGAAAAATGAAGTTGACAACAAGTAACGAAAAATGAACGAAAGCAACATCAAATTCCATGTTGCAAATTTTGACTAAATGTTGCGTCAGTGTTGCTAACATAATGCAAAAATGAACACATGACTTATGTCATGATTATTTTTTGAATTAGTGACTTATGTTGCTTTTGCAGTGTTGCTGCAGTGTTGAATTTTTGAACTCACCCGACCTCTAAAGTTCGGTGTGTTTCACCCAGGACCGATCGCCCAGAAAGCTCTTCACCATACTGGTACATATATATCTCAATATGTGATTCCGCCCCGATGAACGCAATGAAACTGGTCCATAAAAGTCCAATGACAATGGGAGGAGAGGGTGTATCCATCCTGACATAGAATCCAAAACAGGATTAGAATGGATTACAGAACGCGACATCATAACTTTACATTTTGGCTTAGTAGACTCTGCAGGTTGTGCTCCCTATTACCGTCATTAGTTGGCAGTCCAGGAGACCAGTAGGATGTAACAGTTCGATTTTGCGGGTTAGAATAATGACTTAGTACCCGAAAATAGAGGTGGGCAGCCCTGACCGATGGAACTCTCAATCTCGCCTTTATCAACATCATCCGATAAAATTATTACCTTGGTTTCTAGCCTTAGACTTGCTTGCATCGCTAGGGAGACTTTAAAATTTCTGTCAGTTCTGCCTGTAAAGCACTGTCTGTTTTTAAAAGCTTAGCTAAGGGGAAATAATTCCAGCGCCTACAGCTAACTTTAATTTTCTTTCTTTCAAGAGTCCAAATCAGTTTATGGTCGACAATCTGCAAGGAATCGAAAGATGGTAGCGATAAATCTGTCTGTTTTTACCCCATAATGTATTTTATCACCAAGCCCGATTTAGATCCAGTAATGTAGATCCCTTAAATCCTTTGGATTTAAGTCAATGATTTCATAACCTAGATCCAGTTATAGGTATAAATCACCTGATTCAATGGAGGTATCACGGTAGGTCAGTAGGTCATGAGCTAGCTCTCACACTCATCTGACCCAATACCCACTAATGTCAGACTAAAGGTGATTCGGGATCACCACGTCATTCTTTGGCTACTGCACTTGCGTTTTGGATTTCCTTCCACTTCTCGGGGACTTTTAGTTTGTGCGGCGACGTTAAATGATTTCTTCTGGGCACCGGACCCTTCCAGTTGTTTAAATACCTTATACTCAAATGGAGGACCACCTTTTTACCGACCTTTCCTTCCCCTACTATACTTATGAAATTTTTTGGGACATTATATTCATCGGTCCGGAACCGGCTATTGGGGCAACCACCAGTTCTATGAAGAGGTAAGCGGTTCTTACGTATGCCGTCTCCTAACGCGGCGTAGGAATTGTTAGGACGCAATAGACAGGATGTCAGGATACTTATTTAAATGCACATTTTGTGGGCTTAAATATGGAGAACAGGAGGGCCAGATGACCCCGCCTGCAGTCTTTGATTTGGGGAGGACTAGTGTGCACTTCATATTCTCTTGTGAATGCCCAAGATAGCTCGAACAGTCTACAGCCACTAGGCAGCCTACTGAACCTGTTTAAGCCGTCTGGCGTACAAGTATGAGGTATAGGATAGATAAACCTGGATACATCGAAGTATCTAGTGCCCATTGTGATAAAATTCATTGTGGGTAGGACACTATAGTGAAAATCAGACTAGGGAGTACGGAGTAGAGGACAACTTGCGAAGTCCATTTCTATGGATCATCATATACAATAAAGTACTGCCGTTACACCTCTCGCCAACAGTGGCCACAAAGGCAAAGACATCCCAGGAGTGATAGTAGCTACAGAGCTTATCCATTCCCTTGAAACAACGCCGATAGATACAGATAGGCAGAAGCTTCTCGGTAGAATAGTGGCCACCTTCCTGATTGCGTCCCTGGAGATTTTATCTGTTTTGGGCGTGGGCCTTTACAGATGCGGAAACTGCCTTAAGTAAGAAAAATTAATTTTGAATAGACTGGATTGAGAATTGAAATAGCAGGCCATGTTTGGCGCTTACACACTAAAGTCGGAGTTTGAATTAGTTACTTTTCTGTTAATAGCCCCTTCTTGGGTGCTCGCAGCGCCATCTCTTTAAAATCCTTTAAAATAAAAGTTTATAACTGCAGAAAATCGTAAAAACATGATCTAAAAGCGCAAGCCATCTGCTAAATATTTAAAATTGCGATTTTACAAAGTCACATAGATTCAAGAAAATATTTTAAGGTGTGGTGATTGGATTCTAAAATCAATGTAGTGTGTTGGATAAATATATGTATATTGTGAATGGATTCTTTCTATTTAAATATGTTAAATGACAACTTTTAAAATAGCTCTAGTAAAGTTAAATGAAACAGTGCCAATAAAAGTTCAGATATGTTGCAAAAACTTAAATATACTCTGATATACTAGAAAGATATTCAACAAAAAACTTCCATCATTAGAAAGCATCAAACTTCCTTCGGTGAACTTTTTGATCCCTGTTTTATGTTTTTTTTTTAATTTACCACTTGACAAAACTTTTACAATTTAATTTAAAAAAAAAGGAGCTTATCCATAGTTCGTTAGCTAGGACTATATCTGGTTGTAAATGTAAAAGACACAATCTCTACAATGTGCGTGACGAGTGCAACTATAAGTTATCCTTATCGTAAAAGATTTCATCTAAACCCTTTTTTTTTACAAACACACACAATCACATTCTGTCATGGTCCCCTTAACAGGAACAATAAATTAAATATTAAAAAAGGATCTCTTAAAATTTAATCATGGAACAGAGGCAATCCTTGAAGGACCATAGATAACGTCGGAATCCTTCATTATCCCAGCCGGGGAATGTCTCCGATTCTACTTCAAAGGAAGCTACTTTGCAATCTGGCAACAGTTCCTCACCTCTTTTCGCTTAGGATGATACTTTGCGTTGGCGATGATCCTCCGTTGCTGTTGACGACACTATGTTGTAGCTGTAGGGACTGTTGGCGCTGGATGTTGTTGTGGTAGTTGGATGTCAATGTGGAGTTGTTATTGCCGTGCATCGAGTGGTTGTAGTAGGTTGAGGTTGTTGCTCTACGCACTGACATGAAGCTAGTATCACAAGCACCTGTCGCTGACGAATGGTGGCCCAATCGGTGAGGTTGGATGATCTGACGACAGCATAAGTAGCGGTGGAAATGTTGTCGGAATACACCTGAGACACAGTACAGAGCAACTGGATTCACGCACGAGTTGAGGAAGCTGAAAAAAATATGGTTTTAATGTAACTTTATATTTGAGTTTGTAAATCTGTTTTTAATTTTAAATATTTGAAATTTTATGACTAAAAATAAATATTGTTTTTACTCCAGGGAAATTAGCCATTGTGCTTCGAGATTATTCCAGGAAAGCTGAGCCTTGATGTTGTTGTTCTAAAAAAAGATCAAAAGTCTCATCGATTTCAGTGGCATAAATTTAGGTGGGATCGAAGGTCACCAAAAGCAATATTTCTTAAATATTTCAGTTATGCTGATTTTTATAGACAAACTATGCATAATCAATTTTGTAGCTTAAGGGGTGGTTTTGAACAATGGAATTTGTTTTCTCCTGGACATAGCCTTCTCAAACTTCAGTAAAAGAAGTGCATATTTCTACGCTAAGATATTCAACTTTTATAAGATCTATACAGCTCAGTCGCCAGCCTACAGTTACACAGGGGGACAAACACGCTGCGTTGTGCCCCATGACGGAACTGTGCTCTACACTGCTAGAAGTTCGACTACACCCTCCCCGTGGGGCGACTTGAAACAGACTCCTGGCATGGTCATGGTCTACCAGGAGTACTGGCTAATGGTAGTCGGGTGGAGAGAATAACTCTCTTTAAAAACCACCCAACCTAAGATGAAACAGGATATGCCGATAGACTCGTGGCTAAGGGGGTGCTTGGTCTCTAATATCCGAACTCTGGATACCTGGAGTCCTCCAATTTTAATTAGCCTTCCCCAGTAAACGGGCTCGCTGTGGTTGACTTACTTTCCCAAATACTCGTGGGA
Organism: Thereva unica; assembly: GCA_949987705.1. Lineage (NCBI taxonomy): Eukaryota > Metazoa > Arthropoda > Insecta > Diptera > Therevidae > Thereva > Thereva unica. The sequence continues at coordinate 32,540,905 of OX465281.1, read as the reverse complement.
CCATTCATGGAAACTAAAAACAATAAAAATAATGAACTCGATGCCGCTCCGACAGCATCATCCTCGTTAATTGTGCCGATGGCCACATCTGAAGTGTCCTTACGGACACAAGAGATAGCAATTGCCTCAACTAGCGGAGCCATTGGGTAAGTAAGCTGTGAACCAATTGCTTCAACGAGCGGAGCCTTTGGAACACACGTTTGAAATCAATTGCCTCGATTGGGGGAGCCATTGCGCACACTGCTTCTGCAGTCAGGTCGTTAATTTCCGGAGCTACCACCATTGTCCGAGACTTGGACAAGATGGAGCTTGACAAACCCAGGTTTGTAGTAGTTGGATGTCAATGCTTTCAGGGAGCACTGGCAAAAGGCCTCTACAGGGATATGGCCCGGAAAAGAGCTTTAATAAAGCCCTCCAAAAAAATGAGCTGAAGAGAGTTTGCTCAGAGGAGGAAACTCCTGATCGTGCGGAACAAATGAGGACCAAGACAGCGAAGGGGCCCACTCGCCCTACCTTTAGCCAGGTGGTAAGCAGTGTTAAGCTTGGTCTCGTCTCGGCTCGGGTCAACTGCCCCCTGACACCTGAGAAAATGACACAGTTGGAGAAAAATGAGCGCCAAAAGGCTTTCGCGGAGAGGCGGGGATGTAGCAATAGTGCCACCCCAGTAGGTTCAACAACTCATTGAGTACTGTTGCAAGACGAAGCGGCAATTCGTTATCGGCTGTGATGCAAATGCTCACCACTCCATCTGGAGGAGTACCGATATAAACCAAAGGGGTGAGTGTCTTCTAGAATTTCTTGTTATGATAGATATTGCAAGAGCGGATACAAATCCACTTTTATCACTATTAGTAGAAAGAAGGTGCTGGACTTCACCTTCACGAGTAATCTTTTCTCCGACAGGATTGAAAACTGGCGGGTTCTGGACGAGGCCTCGCTGTCGGATCATCTGCCCATTAGATTTGATATTGTAGGCCTAAGTTTCAGGGGCTTATGGCCTCGAAATCTGACCTGCTTGCGGCTTTTAGCTCAGTGTGTGAATTGAAGAATGCGGCCACGCAGCTTACTGATGTGCTGATCCCTTGCTACCATGACAGCAACATTGTCTCTTCCTTTCAGTCGCCGCGTAAAGTGCCCTGGTGGAACGACAAGTTGGCTGCAATGCGTAGAGAAGTTAGGAGATTGTTCAAAAGGGCAAAACATGCTGAGCATTGGGATGAATAAAGGTCCGCCCTAACAGCTTACAACAAGGAGTTGAGGCGTTCCAAAAGGAATGCCTGGAGGAAACACTGTGGGAGCCTTCAGACTCTACCAGAGGCGACTAGACTCGAAAAGGCGACAAGACTCGTTGAAGGATTAAACGGAGTGGCCCTTTTGAAAAAGGAGGATGGTTCGTACATCTCTAACCATGAAGAAACCTTGAGGTACCTGCTTAGAGAGCACTTTCCAGGGTCATTCCTCCAGCCCGCTTAACCATCCCAGACCGTTGAAGGAAAGAGAAGAATAGGAAAAGTGAGAGATGGTTTGGAAATACTAACTGCGGAAGATTGTTCCACAATTAAGTTGTTCTATCACGATAGTGAAAATAAGGTAAGGCACGTGTTTTTTTTATATTGTCCAAGGCGTAAGAGCAACGCAGAATACCCTCACCAGTGAAATGGTTTGGACGGAATAGAGAGCAGATTATTGTTGAAGAAGAGAAAAAGTTCGGGTGTTTATGCAGATTTCGATTGTGCAGATTTCGTTTATGCAGATTTCTATTATGTATATAAGCAATTCAAGCACTCGGAACATGTTTTGAAGGGATTTTTTTTATAAATTATTTTATAGGTTTCAATTTCCAGATCTCCACCAGAGAGGAATGGGAGAATCTTCCAGCCTAACAAGATCTGGCTCCAAATCAGAAACGGGTCAATGAACTGTTGTTTTCTCCCCCTTGATGAACCTCCAAAAATACTTCCAGGAAACAACCGAAGATTTTCTTTGCAGTTGTCTGGCTTTTCCTAGGTTCAGACACCGTGCAGTTGGCAGTCTTCTCTTACAGAACTCGCGAGAGATTTCGAAGCATAAAGTGAGAGATATGAACCGACATCTAAATATGAGAGGCTGGATATAAACTCATTCATAGCACACTGAAATGCGTGTATGAAAAGGCTTTTTCTGAATACAGTTACAAAACTTTATTCGGTGGTGCGGGGTTGGCCACCCCTGACTGTAGGGTATTCCTTTACAATATTCATCTTTTTTTATTCAGGGAATTCCGTAATATTTTATTTATTATGTAGTTCTTTTGAAAATATGTACTTCATTCAATAATTGATAGTTTTTATAATTTGTAGATGTGTTATTTTTCGCAAATCAAAATTTGAAAATTGTTTTATTTGCGCCCGGTGTATAATGCCATATTGCGCCCCCATCACTTTTTGAAGAAAAAATTTACCACAAAGCAAAAAATGTTTTTTTTTTTGAAATTTAATGAACCAACTAGGATCTATTAACTAGTTCACTATTTTTCATTGATTTACTGTAACACTTAAGGGTTTGGTTCTTCTTACTTCATTCATTTGGGCTTTTGGAAATTGTTGGAACAAGATTGACAAGTGTTACAACAGTGGACATTGAGTTGATAACACGCCTTTTATAAAATTTTCCTGTCAAGCTGCCACCCGGGCTCCCGACCGCAGTCCTGCGTTTAGTCTGTTTGGAAGGTATTCACGAAAGCGAGTATGCTCCGTCGGTTTCTCAATTCCACTCTGGCCCCTCTTGCCCTTTAGTGAGCCTAGAAACTTTGGGCAGAACGGCAGCTGGCTGCTTCTTGGCTACCCGGGTTCTAGGCTGCCGTCCTGACTTTGGTGTGTAGGGAAGAGGTTCATCAAAGCATCCATCCTGACAGAGCCTCCATATCGGAATAAGGCATTATACAGCTGGGTGTGCCCGTGCAAAAACCAGTGGCGGTTCCTCTTTGGAAGCAAAGGAAGCACTGCTTCCCTTTACCAAATAGGCAACTTCATAAAAATTAATTGAAATATATCAAGATTTATCAGAAGAAAAATTTCAATATATTTGCTCCTCTGGAAACACTAAGGACACAATGTACAGATTTTTGTATACAAAATGTACAATGCAAATTTATCACACTACTGTATACAAAGAGTAAGGCCTTGGCCATGATACGAGCGGCGACTGGTGAGCGGCAGAGTGGCAAATACTAAAGCGCCTCTCGCCGCTCTTATCGTGCCCGAGGCCTTACACAACATGGGGAAGCTGTAATATCTTCAGCGTCTTTGCCACAGAAAATCAAAGTGAAAACTCCAACACATTCAATTTGATTGAACCCACACTGGCGCAAAGGTTTGCATTGATACAGTACCCTAAGAAGCTGAGCTAAACGCAGCTTCTTCGGAACCGAACAGTGGGATATAGCAAGTCGAAGATAGAGAAAATTTCCATGTTCTCTTTGTTTTCTTGGTTTCGTTTTCTGGTAATGTTCTGGTTTCAAGTAAGAACTAAATTTACTCTTGCAAATATGCTTCGAAATTTGTTGGAGACTCTTAAAATATGAATTTTCGTTTATTGCATATTGACTGAAGAAAAAAGAGATTGAAGATAAGTGGAGTTTCTCTTTATAATCATCATCATAAATAGCTCCACAGCCTGTTATTCGCCTTGGCTTCCTGCAACATCCTCCTCCAGAACTGTCGGTCCCTGGCTTGAAGTCTCCAATTTCTTATACCTAGGGTTCGTAGATCTTCTTCTACGCTGTCTAAATACCTCTTTTTTGGACGTCCCGTACCTTTGTGTCCGTCTGGTCTCTTGTTCATAATAATTTTTGTTATGCTGTCATCACTGCTACGTTCGACATGTCCTGCCCATCGGATTCTGTTAATTTTTATAGTTTTTATGATGTTTGGATCTTTATACAACTGATACAATTCGTGATTGTATCTTCTCCTCCAAACACCGTTTTCGTTGATTCCTCCATATATAGTGCGCAGGATTTTTCTTTCGAAGCACCCTAGGAGGTGTTCTTCGTTACTTCTTAATGTCCAGGTTTCGGATCCATACAGTAGTATTGGCCTTATAAGAGTTCTGTACAGTTTTACTTTAGTGCTTCTTGATATGTTCCTTGATAAGAAATGTTTACGTAGCCCAAAGTAGCATCTGTTTCCCAGCGCTAATCTCCTTTTAACTTCTAATGTCGTGTCGTTGTCTTTTGAAATTAGCGTCCCTAGATATATAAATTCTTTTACTGCTTCGATGTTGTATGTATCAATTGTCATATTCTGGCGATCATTACGTCTTTTGGAGATGCACATATATTTCGTTTTCTCTTCATTAATTGCTAGTCCGAGTTTCTTTGCTGCTCTTTCTAGCGATATGAAGGCTTCTTTCATTGCTACGGGGGATCTGGCTAGTATTACGATGTCGTCAGCGTACGCCAATATTTGTACCGACTTGTTGAAAATACTGCCCGCGGTGTTAATTCCTGCGTCTCTTATCACTTTTTCCATAGCTACGTTAAATAGTAAGCACGATAGGGTATCTCCTTGTCTTAGTCCTACTGTCGCGTTGAATGGTTCTGATAGCCTAAGTGTGAAAATATGGTCTGTGGTAGATCTTCCGGGACGGAACCCGCTTTGATAGTTTCCCAGAGCTTCTTCTGCGTAAGGCTGCAGTTTAACGTATAAAATATTTGAAAATACTTTATATGCTACGTTCAGTAGAGTGATGCCTCTATAGTTACGGCAGTTTAGCTGATCTCCTTTTTTATGTATAGGGCACACAATGCCCTCGCTCCATTCCGATGGTATTTGTTTCTGGGTCCATATTAGTGTTATGATTTCATGCAGGCTTAATATTACGTTTCCACCTCCTTTTTTTAATAGCTCTGCTACAATGTTATCTTTACCCGGAGATTTGTTGTTTTTCAGTTTTTTCTCTTTATAAATATATTGGTTATTCTATTGGGGTGGCAGGCGGTGTTTATTGAAAATAAGCTGATAATTTGTAGCTTCCATTATATTTTTTATGATTCTCTTTAAAGTTGATTTAAAGGGATAGAGAATATTTTTATGAATTGCATTTCTGAGCTCGGGTTGCCTGAAGTGTTTATTTGCAGGAAAATTGTAATGATGATGAGCGAAGGTTTCAAAAGAAAATAGGGGCGTATGCAGGGTTTTAGTATTATTATCTTTTTTAGATTTTGAGCCAAAATTATGCATTTGCATGAAAATTTAAATGAGCTCAAAGTAGTAGTTGCAGTCTTTCAACAGCTTTTTTTTAAACACAATCTGAAAAAAGGCGCAAAATGCCCTCTAGCGGCGAAATTATTTCGAAAACTGCAAAACTTCACGATTTTCGATTCGTATTCGATATATCTAGAAACTGGAAACAATTTGTTATGTTTTGCTTATCTGATTCCACTATATGTTATTTTTCGTTTTTTTAGTTAATGCCTTCGATACTTTAACTTTTATCGTTCGCCTTGTGCATTGCTTCCCTTATCCTGAACATTACGCACCGCCACTGGCAAAAACTGCCCCCTGCTATGCAGTCCTCGACCCGATTATTTTACTTCTTGGCTTGGTAGGCCCGATCATAATAATCCCTACAGGACAGCTTCATAATTGCTCCGCACTGCATATTGTTCTACTTACTGTGGACCGGGTAAATATTTACTTACTACTATTTTATGAAATTTTCGAATTTCCTTGAACGAGGGGAAATATAATTTCCCCGCTTCTCCTTGCATAATAAAGTACAGGGATAGAAATTGCTTAAATTTGTGTAACTTCTTGCACCGCGGGATTCGCATTAGTTCGGGGATAAACGTACAGAATATTTAATCGAGAAAATAAACTAGGAAAATAAATCAAGTGAATTCCTTTGATATATGAAAATGAAGTCACGGAACCTTTAATTTTTTTTTAAATTTAATTTTTTTTTTCAAAATCTGAAATTGCGCTCTTCTAATTGCGCCCGGTGCAGGTGCATCATTCACACTTATAAAAGCGTTGTCCTTGAGTCGGAGTCGACGAATTTTTTGACTGTTTTTCCGGCTCCGATTCCACTAACTAGGAAATTTCTTCTGACTCTGACTCCTACTCGATAGCCCTGATTACCACTATTCACCGCTCAGAAGCAATGATCACACTTACAACAATTCGGAAATGTTATTGCATCTCATATTTTCATACAATACTTGTTGTTTTCCCTATTCCAGTAATGGTGCTACCATCCACATATGTATGTCTATATTTAGTTAGAAGTTCTCCTGTACTCAGGACATTTAGGTAGATACGAGTACGTTAAGTTTTACAATAACCCTCTAAAGTGTTAGTACTTTTACAAACAAAAGTTTTCAAATTCATCTATTGATTTGCCTAATGAACCCACTACAAAACTGCATCTATACATTACATACTTATGACGATCAGATTTACGTGTTTCCCATTCACGTTCAGTAAGTTCAAAACGCATTTCAAGGCCCGCAAATAATTTCCAGTGTTGTTTACTAGTCCATATTTTCATTCCATAGCCCTAGTTGAGTGTTTTGATATAACAACAGAATTTCGATTCAAAAGAAGTACAAGGTCCTCAATACCACTACTAGACTACTTGCTAGTGTGGAACAATAAAACCGTTTCAATTTGCCTACATTCCCAATTTGTGTGTTAAATTTAAATCTGACACAAAAAACACACCTCCAACACAAGTTTTACCTTGCACTAGCCCCTTATCAAAAGCATGATTGTTCGATGAACCATAATCACGTTTTGCTATTTTTCCATATTGCGAGCTGCAATTTTCACCATAGTTCAAAAGGGTTATTTGTCCAGTTTGCAGGGCACAGGATGTTTTGTTAATTAATTCCCATCGAACGTGCTGGAAATATCACATTCCCTCACACCGCAGCGCTATCGTCCAGGTGCAGATGTTTTGAATTCAATAAAGTTTTCGGCACGTCAAAGTAATATTTGCCCATAAAATCGCTGGCGAAAGTCATCGAGAAAATTTCCACCACACGTGCCCGATTAAATAAACAATAACAACAGCGATAATGCCCAGCATAAGAACCACCCTGTATCAGCGATTTTGCGTTGTTTACATCCCCATTCAGCAAAGGGATGAAATTTTGAAATTTAACCCGAATTAACCCCTTTAACGAGCCCTGAATATTGAAAGGCACTACCCCCGTCCAGCATTGTCGGGGTTCGGTGGAGTATGTAATTGGGTCAGTGTTTTGAATGAACTTAGCCGCGGGGGTAGGCTAGCTCCATATATTCCATTTGCATGGCCATGATCCTTGATGGAGTAGTTCTTCATCAGGAAGTTAATTTACAGAGGATGCATGAATACTCAATCATTTGGCGGAGCATCGCTGTCATCAATCACGTTTTTGTGAGCCAGCTCCTCGGCAGCGCTCCCGTTTGGATGAGAGGGGGATTAGCACTTTGTTTCGTTGTTAATGTTCCATTTATGCCGAACTGACATAGAGCGAGGCATCCTGCTACGCATTTTATCTTGATTCTCAAGACTTCCTTGTATGATAAATCTCAATTAACTTGAATCAAAATGAATTGGTTAAAACGGCACTTGGCTTATATTAATAGTCAAAGATGCTAAGGATCTCCTCTTGAAGTACTCGGAAGCTCTATATGAGCTGAAAAATTTAAAAGCAGGAGTATGTTTTGTGGAGTTCTTAGAAGGACCCACACGACTTACTTAGATGCCATTAGGTCGACATGAAAGATGCTTTCAAAAAGATTTCGTTTTTGATACAAAGTGAAGTGGTCAAATGAAAATGGCCTCTTTAAAGAGTCGTGAGACTCAAACGAATTTCCGTTTTCGTGGCCTCTGAGTCAGATATACTGGATCAGCCAACTAACTAAATACTTGAAGCCTCAATGGTTAAGATGGTATTTCTAACACATTCAATGTTCCTAATATAAATAGACTCCAGTGTTTCTGGAGAAGACGCTAAGCTCTTTGCTGACACCAATAATCTGCGCCAAATTGTAGAAATTGCCCTGCCTAACCATCGACCAACATGCATCCTCTAGACTACCCTTAACCCATCATATCCTTTTTCTATGAGCTAAGCTTACAACTAGACATTACATCATCATCGGCATAGTATAAAGTTGACACCTATGCTTAGACTTTCACATAAAAAAACAGGTATTCAGTCGAGGTTGACGCCAAACACGATTACTCGTACCAATCAGTTAGCACTAATTTCCCATCAAATTTTTTTGACCCTTCCAGTTCTTAAATTAACTGTCGTTTTAACTTCCCAGTATAGGAAGTTATTGTAATCGGTCCGAAAATCGAAATCGAAATTTTCGACGTATTTTTATCTTTCAAGGTCCCAGGAGCATTTTAAGCAAAAAATTGGGAGGAAGTATGTGTGTGTGTGTGCGCGCGTACGTATGTGGTCATTTTTTCCTGCACGATATCGCGCGAACCAAAAAAGATATCGACTTCGTTGAGATGTCGTTCGAAGCGTATTAACCGAAATATGATCTGAAAAGATTTTCATAAAATTCGGTCGAGCCGTTTTTTCGTTTAAGCGGCGTAAGTGATTTTTGTACCTGCACGATATCTCCCGAACCACGAAAGATATTGACTTACTTGAGGTGTCGTTCGAAGCGTATTAGCTACAATATAATTTGAAAAGATTTTTATAATATTCGGTCGAGCCGTTTTTTGGTTGAAACGACATAAGTGATTTTTGTACCTGCGCGAGATCGCGCAAACCATAAAAGATATCGACTTAGATGAGGTGCCGTTCGAAGAATATTAACGAAAATATGATCTGAAAAGATTTTCATAAAATTCGGTCGAACCGTTTTTGAAGTGTTAACTTCTTTAGGCGCGTTTGGCACTTTTTCGCTGGGGGTAAAACAAAGAATTCGCGACACGCGCATTTTGTTGCTTACACCCGTTTCTGGACACATGTTGGCGACACGCGCACTTTGTTGTTCACTCGTTTCTGGGCACTTGTGCCTATGAAGCTGGCTAGAGCATGGAAACTTTTAGTTGAGCTCCACTTACAAACAGCAGCGCATAATTATATGTGTGCGAGGCAAGCCCGCCTTGGTGGGTGGGATTGGGTTAGAATGTTGCAATGCAGAAGCTGCTCTCAGCATTCGTTTTATATTCTCGCGCCGCTCTCAAAATTCATGTCATATTCTCGCACGCCATCGCACACAGCAGCGAATGTGTGCGAGAGGATGAAATGAATGCTAAAGAGCGGCGTGAATATGCGATGGATTTTGAGAGCGGGTCTGCATACATTCATACATTCGCTGCTGTGTGCGATGGCGTGCGAGAATATGACCAGGGTTGCCACTAAACAAAAAATTTTGGAGCCAAATTTTCCGAGAAAAAGAGCCAAAGCTGATAAAAAAGAGCCAAATTCAAACACAACAGGAATTACATTGAAAACCGCGAACAATAAGATGTCAAAAACAAATCTTCTTCTTTACCATACGAGTAGGAGGCATGGTCGACCAGAGAAATTAGTTGTAGGATAGTTCTAAAATCTTGAAATCAAATATTGAATTTTTATCCAGTAACAGTAATGGTAAATTCTTTGCGAGTATGTAATTAGGAAAAACCAAATCAGTTAAAATTCAAGATCAAGTTGAAAGAAAAAGGCAAAAGAGCCATTTAAGTTGAAAAAGAGCCAAAGAGCCAATTTTAAAAGTTTTTTTTTATAAAGAGCCACAAATGGCTCTATAGAGCCAAAGTGGCACCCCTGAATATGACATGAATTTTGAGAGCGGTGCGAGAATATAAAACGAATGCTGAGAGCAGCTTCTGCACAAAGTCTAGAAATTACTAGACTAGGACTTATTACTAGACTTTGCTTCTGCATTGCAACATTCTAACCCAATCCCACCCACCAAGCGCGGGCTATTTTTCCTCGCACACATAGAATTATACGCTGCTGTTTCTATGTGGAGCTAAACCAAAAGTTGCCATGCTCTAGCCAGTTGCATAGGCACAAGTGCCCAGAAACGGGTGCGAACCAAAAATGCGCGTGACCATCGCTGATGTCTGTTGCTGGACCTCGACTAAAAGTTGCCATGCTCTAGCCAACTAAATGGCTGCAATATTTAAATCTTTTGCTTGGATTAGTCGCTTTCGGCGACATGGAATACGTTTCGGCGTTTCGCCTATTCGACTGGGCATCTGTATTTTACGTACATATCTGAGGTAGTATCCCAGTAGGGAAAATCGCAGGTATTTATTGTGGGAAGTCGATTTGGAAGTACTTCTTTAATTAGTGTTCTCTGTAATGACTTACAAATAATGCAGAGGAGAATGGGTTTGGTGACCAAGCGTTTGATTTCGCGCAAAAAGCGTGTTGAAAAACTTCGTAGCTGCTCGTTTTCTTTGTTAACCATCACAGTTGTCTCAGCCATTAAGTTTTATGTCTTTAATGTATAAACATATATTTGAATTTATGTTTATGATATAAATATAAATCGCTTAATTTTACTATAAGCTACCCCACCCCTTCACGCCTACGCCAACTAAATTATATTATAAAAATTTACAGTATAATAACTTTGCATTATGAGTTTAGTAATAAATGTAGTATAAGTACTTCCAAATGGAAGGGAAAAAAAGTACTTCCCAGCCTAGGCCATCGCCGTGTTAATGTAATGCCTTTTTTGTACTGGGTGGAAGTACTGAACTGCTTCTGTAGAAGTAGTTTTTCCAGTAATTCCATTCCCTACTGCACTGGTATGTTATATTATTTTCTATGTATTATATATTATCTATTACGTACTATATACAATGTACTGCATATTATGTACTATGTTCTGAAAAAATTCAAAATGAATCCAGTGGATTCCCAAATTTAGATCCGTGACTTTGGCTAAATATAATATGACTTTTTTGCATATTTGCACAATGTTTAAAATAGCAAAAATTTCTGTTTCGTGACTATTGCATCAACCCGACGACAAGTACTATGTATACTACATTTTTCCTATGAACTATGTACTATGTATTTATTACTATATATCGCACCCTTAGAATGAAAGTGACCTAACTCAAAATTCCTGTAAATTCTGATTTTGCTATAAACTGACCTTAAAAAGCCTACTCTAAAAGCCTATGGCGAAAAAGAGCCCGAATTAAGAGTAAAAAAGTGATAACGTATACATCGGTCATTTTTGTTGATCGCACAATTCACCTATGCACGTTATGTGAAAGAGACCGAATCTGTATTGCGTCAGAGGTGCTCGCGAGTGGACGTGTATAAAATCGACGGATTTCAATATACACCCTTACATCTATAGAATTTTATGGTAAAATAATGACTGAAACCATAATGTGCCATCAGCATTTGCTACATCTTTGCGTCTTAAATAGGCTTAACTCATAAAAAGTCCCAGAAATACAGAAATATTTTTGACATAGAGTGACTTAATTTGAAACCATTTCTTATTAAAATTGTCAAAATATATTTAAAATACATTTAAATTTAATATAATGCTACCAATCTGTACATAAAAGATCAATATATAAATACGGAAAAAATGAATCATTTTCAATGAAACACGGGACAGATACTTTTAAATTTACTCAACACCGCACTTATTTCAAAACTGTCTTGCTCATTTCCCACAAAATGCAATTTTTGAGTTAGGTCACTTTCATTCTAAGGGTGCGATGTATTATCTACTATTTTTACTAAAAACTACATTATCCCAGTCATCCATCGTCCGATCTTTGTGTGATAAGTTTAAGATAAATTGTTTAATTTCCAAAACATTGCAACACATTTTGGAGGGAGTGCATATAAGTAACAATTAAATAAACTTTAACAGAATATTCCTAAATAAAATATATTAATCCTTATCGTCCTGTATTAAGATTGATTTGGACATTTAGACTAGCCATAGAAGTTAACACTTCTAAAGTGTGGTCCTACGCACACTCGTATTTTTTGTTTAAACGACGTTCGTGATTTTTGCAACTGCAGGGTACCGCTACCGCACGAACCAAAAACTATATCGACTTCTTTGAGGTTCCGAGAGAAGAATATTAATGAAGCCTAGAAAAAAATTTCATAACATTCGGTCGGGCCTTTTTTTGTATAAATGGAAAAACTTGGGCTCAGTGTCAGAAAGACCTTAAATAGATAACTTTTGCTAATATCTAATAAACTCGATGGAATGAGACCGGTTCTAAACGAAGTGATCTCTTTTGGGTTCTGCACAGCGATAGCCTTCCAACAAAACATCACTAGTCAAAATCCGACAACTTTTAAAAATCTTGCAAAAATTTCGTTACCCGTTACAAACAGCACGAATTTTTCCAACCTTAGATCAGCACTTTTTGACGAGGAATTGTTTTATACGCGTGATGCAGTTTCAGGAAATTGCGGCTCATCCCGGGATTTCCAGTAGTTACCGCAAAATTAGTTCTTTTTGGTCAAGTCTGACAAGTACTTTACAGTTACAGTTTTGCTAATATCCCCGGAAAGCTTTGGAATTTCCAAATGAAGTCATTCGCTTCTCAGTTTGTCAACAGCGCTTCAGCACGCTCAATACGAATTTGAACACCCGCTTTAGTTCAGCGAACGAAATACGGAGGAAATGCTTGTTTGCTAACGTTCAGGAAAAACAAATTCTCTAGAAAAATCTTGTGGATTTACCTCTATTACAGTTATTTGAACTAGCTTCTCTCGGGATTGCTTTGTCATCAGTTCTAATACTAGCCAATTTTCCAATAGTGCTAAACGTATAACTATTTTGTAAGAAGCCAGTTTATTCCATCTTCGTTCATCATACTGGGAAGTTAATCGTGTGGACCGAAGTGGTCAAACCCACATCCCAACTAGTTTTATTTGAAAGTCAACTTGGTCTTATTGGTATCTTTTAAGCTACTGATTGGGATTTGTGTTTTCGTAGTGAGAACTTCAACTCCGTATGACTGATTGTCACCTGTTATACTGTTTATTCCTTATTGTACCAAATCTAGAAAACCTAGGTCCAATAAGGGGAAACTGGGTCAAATTAACGTAATTAAAGCCAAAGAATCCGGTTGCGCTCAGTAACTTTGTAACGACGGGCTTATTTTCGCTGCTGGAAATACCCCTTTAAGCCGCTTAATAGATTTTGATGTTTATAAAACTTGGAAAAAAGGGTAGGCAGGGAAAAAAATGTTTTGTGAAAAATAGGCATAGGAGTTCTGTTGGTGAATTTTGAAGAATGCAAGGCGAGATAATTTATTAATTCAGAAGATCTTTTTGTAGCATCGTTGATAGCAAAAAAAAAAATAAAAATAAATAAATGAAACAAAATAAGGAACGCCCTTAAATAAGGTAAATTGAGATGGTGGTAGATTTTTTTTGTGTTCACGATCTATGCTATTATTCCACCTCGCTTAGGTTTAGACTGTCTGTGGTAAAGACATTGGTGAGTCGAACTTGCAAAAGAAACACGTCATGGTACCAATTTCTCCGATCAAAATCCATCCCAAAGGGGTTTTTTGTGTTATAGGAGATCCTTTATTGCTAAGGATAAGTCCGTTTCCATAGAGATGAGGAGAGGAGATCCTTTATTGCTAAGGATAAGTCCGTTGACCATAGATATTAGCACCCAGCAAAATATCAATTTCTGTCGGACGGTAGTACCAAGAGTCCGCTAGTTTTAAGTGTTGAATGTGATTGCAGTTTCTATTATTGATTTACCTTGATGGAGCACAATTAGTCAGTTTGCTTAATACCAGCGCATTCTTATTCACCGCGAACTCATCATTATACTGTGACATTAGTGTTAGGTGAACTTGAGTCTTGATTTCACCTGGGCTAGTTTGCTCTGTGAAGTTGCTCTGGTGGTGGTGAATAGGTGGATCTCATGTTGTTTATCGTTCCTTCTTCTTCCTCGCGATGTAATGCTGAATGATGATGTTGCTTGCAGTATCTACATGTATATCGCGACTTGAACACTATGCTACCCGTTGACCACCACCTAAAGAATTCAAACACAACGCCTTTGATGTAACAACGTCCATTTTCTGTGAGTTAGATAAATCCTTAAATTGTTGGCACTGTCGAATATGATTCGATTGGCTTCGATGAAAACTCTCTGTAAGGTTTACTTGAGGTCGATCCTTTCTGTGTAACAGCTTCTAACGTCCTAAAGCGCCCTTCTAGAAATTCTCTTATAGTCTCCCACGATGGTATAGTCATAGCCTAACTGATACTTTGCTCCCATAGTTGATTGGTGTCTGATGAGAATTTTCGGACTATCGTATAGAGATGATCACAGCGCCCCAGCTGTCGACCTTTATTCTTAAATTGTACAGGGCTTGTAAGCACTCGGTGGTTACGTCCATTAAATTCTTAATCCCCTGTGCAGACACATTCGCTACGGTGGGTTGAGAGAATAGCAATTTCAGTTGCACATTGACCATTACTCGCTCATTGTCGTATCTTTCCATTAGAAGTTTATAAGCTGCCTGATAGTTATCATTGGTAACCTGAACTTGGCGTAGCAGCCCTTCAGCTTCTCCGCTTAAATGTATCTTTAGGTATTCTTGCGGTTGAGGTTCTGGATCTGTTTTGGAATATTCCTTTTCGAATCGGGCTTGTATCGCTGCATAATTTAAGTCGAAGAATTCCTCCATGTCAGAGTACCAATCTCTTGTGAGATATTCCTACATGCCATAAATTAGTCGAATCACCAGGTTCCCGAGTTTCTCTACCAGTACGTCTGTATGCGCTTTCTGGAATTTGCTGAAAAAGTTCGGGAGTTGTGGAGAAGTTTCTTATAATACGAGGGCGTTCTTCTATCGATATCATCCGTTTTGTAGTTGGATATAAATTTTTCCAAAAGCTCCTTACGAGCTACTTGCATGACTAGTGAGCGCTCCATTTTAATCGTCCACTTTGATTCTTTGATCGCCTTTAACTAGAGTTTTTAGAGACGGGGATGGCACAATAAACGTAATAGGTCGCACTGTCTGCAAGATTGAAAATAGGTTTCTCAGAGAAATTAATATCAATAATTCGACTGGAATTGGAAATGTTTATTTTTTTATGTGAAAGACTAGATGCTCAGGGAAAGCCTCTTTGTGCTGTTGACAATCTATTTCTTCCATATAGAGTGCAATGTCAAACAGCAGCTCTAGTCGGAAGATAGTGAAGAGAGAGAGAGAAGTGGAGGAAGGAACTACCAGAACCAGCCGCGATGTTTTATTCCACCGACTCCCAACCATTACTATCGCGACTCTGATATCAGGGAAACAACTTGCTGGAGTGTTATGCCTCCTGAAGTGAGTTGAATCTTATCAACCAACCGATGACATGGGCCAGGTGGAGCGGGTAGGGCTAGGGGTGGCTATGATAGGACGATTCGAACGAGGGACCTCTGGGATGGTAGCCAGGCACCTTACCTTTGGATTACCCAGGCCCCTTCACTTCAGAGCATGGTCATTCACATATTCTCATCGCGGACCATCTTACTGTATTGCGTCGTGAGGCTATCGAGCTGCTAACTATCATCGAATTTGTTTTCATTTGATGGCCTCCACCGTTACTTCCAGCTTGGTATAAGTTACACCTGTTGTTTCTAGCGCGACCCTGTGATCTGTAAACAGCAAACTTTATCGTTGGGGCATACTGGGCAGAATGGTGAATCGTCCAAGCGATGCAGGTATGACCTATACCATAACGCATTTCTCCACTGGTGTGAGTCTATGGGCCCATCATCGGCCCCTAGTAGAAATGTCCTACCTCCGTCAGAATCCGCCGCACTGCTTCGACGTCCCCTTGCATATTCTGAGTCGTACAAACGTTTATACTCCGCCGTCGGATTAAAAACGAGAATCTTTCCGACTATCACAAATGCTCGTACGTAGTGCGGTAGGCACAGCATACTGGAAGGGCAGTTAGCCTATTCACCGAGTTTGTTTTACTCCTGTTGGCAGTTCAGTCTAATGTTCTTGCCCCACTGGCCCTGTTTGAAAAAGAACTTAGCAAGAAGTTTTTACCACCATGTCCGTCAAATGCACCTCAAAGTTGAGCCTTCCTTCGATCACAAATCACTCGTAGATACCAGCGTTCTCGAGCAACTTGGTTCGATTGGCTTGAGAATGACCTTCCTGTACCACGTCACTGACATCATCGGCGCACCTGATAGCAACAGCTTTGCAGTAGGCGTACTGCAGTACTTCATCTCTTGTTGTACTCTTTTGATTGTCTGTATCACCTACAATTTCAATGTCTCGACGATCTAACTTAACTTAACATTTTTGTAAACATTTGTCATGTCAGGGGTTACCATTGCGCAACCCTTATTCACAACCATTCCGGGCTTCGGTAGTCGAGTCACCACATCGATAGCATCTGTTGTCGAAATTAAATTAGCAAGGAGCTGTCGAATCCAGACGCAGTGTTATTTAGCTTGACAGTCAGCCAGTCAGTCAAAAAAACCATTACAGTGTAATGTGCAATAACCCTATTGTAATTTTCGTAAGAATACTTTCTTCTAGTCCAAAATGCACCATCGATTTGAAATCCTTTTAATTCCAAATAAAAGAAAACTCCACTCCAATACACAAATATTTCATTAACCTTAAAATTCAAAACAAAAACAAAACATTTTCATCCAAATTGAACTCACCTTGAACAGAATCCCACAATCCTAACAACATGCCAGAACTCATCGTAATCGTTAAATGCATTCGGATTAAGATGAAACCATAGCTCAAAGACATGATGTGGAAAGAAGCAGGCAAAGAAGACTAATTTAATAAAGATTAAATTAAAGGACGAAATTCTCCTTTTGTAAATTTCACTTACCAATAACGAACGTAACAACCATTCTGGCAACGTGACGTCTGGCACGTGCTTGAGCTCTACTCTGTGGTCCTGTTATCTCTCCTGGCATTTCACGAGCACTTAAATGTAATCTTCTGGCCATAAGAATGTACAGAACGCCAATTATTGATAATGGCAACAAGTAATAAATGAATGCCTTCGCAACGACCGTGTACCTGCAAATATAAAACAGAACAAGAGCATAAGATGTAGTCTTATTTCAAAATTATGTAATTGCAGATGAGTAAGGATAATGGCTTTATAAAAAGGACTTAGGACATAGATTATGTACACGTAAAAGAATGTCCCCTTTCGGGAAGAAAAATGTTTTCATTAAGTAAAGTTTTTAACCAACTAGCTTCGAGGTCACTACCTAACTACAAGAACTACATCAAAGACACATTCCTGAGGTTCAGCGCGGAGGAAAGTAAGGACATAAAATTCCAGTTTTACGGAGGCTTTCAAGGACTTTGTGCGGTTGCCTCGTTATTATTTTGGAGCCTTAAACGTTTGTTGGGAACTTTTATTAAGGATATCATACATTTAGATACACAAAGAAATCTTGTTCGAGCTCCTTTTATGTCGAATAAAAATTAGTTGGTATACAAATTTCTATTATATCCTTCTTCCATTAAACGCGCTAATATGTTCCAAAGTGCCTCGTCAGGAATTTCGATTTTTATTAAGTTTTTTTTTTTAAGTATTGAGAGGGCACCAAATATTTATCTTTTAGGTTTCTCTACATGTACACATACGTCATTTGGACTTATTGCCTCTGAACGTTTTAAGGCAAGAGCGTTTGAGCAAGCTCTGCAGCCCTCCTACAGATTTGTGGCTTATACTAGTCGTTCCAAGGAAAGCACAACAGTGGGAGAGGGCCTAAAGACCAGAATCATCATCCTCGAAGCAAGTCATACCGGTTACGTCCTTTTTCTTTCCGATCCCGATTTAAAAAAATGTAGGGGTTATTTTTCTTACTAGTATGCATCCGCCCGAAGATGGCACGCATAGCGAACAAATAGGCATGCCACAAAAGTATAAGGCCTGAATTCCTCTGTCGCTGACGTCGGTCGCGTACGTCGGCCGCGTACGAATATACGTTGTGTTCTAGAAAGCACCACACTGTGAAGCTGACATCAGCGACGCGCGAGTTGCTACTACGGATGTTTTCATTGGCGCTGATGGCCAGCGCGCTACGCGACTGACGGTGCGCGACCGACGTCAGCGACAAAGGAATTCAGGCCTAAACGCTCCCGCCACAGACACGAAAATATAAAAATTCCAGCTACCGGTATGGACATTTGTAAATGCATCCGCATCGGCATAGATCATTCCAAACGCGAGTGTTGTTTTACCAGGCAGCCCCCAGCTAACTACTACCCACTTCCAATGCTGCTTGACCTACGCAATCGAAAGAGAACAGTTCTACTGAGTATGCTATTGGTACCCTTTATAGTCCTTTAGTCTAGAAAAAGTACATGCCTCTGGCGGGAGTGGGCGTGCTGGGAGCGGGCGAGTTTTATTCGTGAGTAAAAATTAATCTACGGTAAGACCTATGGAGTGCGACAGCGAGGGAGATTCAATTTCCGCTAGAAGGATGGCGTAGACTAGGACGCTCAGAGCTTAAGAATGGCCAACTGGATGACATCGGCTCAGAATCGGGACCGGTGGAGAGAACAGTTGCGAGAGGCCAGGACCGGATCTCGGTTGTAGAGCCGTTAAAGAAGAAGAAGAAAAATGACACTTGCCTGCAGCTAGCATGCACGCTTTTTTAAAAACAAGACTCGTCAATGTCAACTGACGCTTTTCGTGCCTGCCTGCTATATGCTAGGTATCGACTAATCTTATTTTTACTCTCAAGCCTACCTATTTCATGCTATCTGCGAGCGACTTTCACTTTTACTCGGGATCTTCCATATGTGATAGTTTAGTATAGTAATGAAGCTAATCAGTGTCTTGTCATTATTTCTAGTGCCACCAAAAGCGTGCGGCAATGTCCAAGAATGTATTGCCGAATATCGAGGAAGGCCGCCAGTGTAATTCGTTTTGCTTTAAAATACTCCTGCCAGCATAAGGACTAGATTTTCAAGGACAGGGTTTTCAGCGGACTTCTCTCGGACAAGTACGCAAAGCAGTTGACGAAAAAATGCAGTTCGCCTCGAATTCGTCCCTTCCCGAAATTGCTATGCCATCTTCTGCCCAAAATCCCCATCCTTCATCTACGGAGTTTATCCAGACTGTTAGAAACATTCAATTTTTACCGAAAAAAGGTAACTAAAGCAATCCTTGCAACTACCATCTAATAGTAATTATCTCTAATCTCTCCAAAACTATGGAGACGGTTATTAAGCCCTTGAACTCCAATGTCTCCAACTCCCAACAGAATTAGTCCACTGTAGCATGCCGCAAAAGCGGCGCCTAAGGAGTGCAAAGGGTTACCAAAAGTCTTGTGAGGTACCTAGAGAGTCAAACTAAATGTTCTCTTTGAAAGCTTCACTTCAAAGCTTAACGCTTCTTTTCCTGCTCAGAAGAGCTTTCCGGCTATAACATAAGCCGAGCCAGAGCCACTAGTATAAATTCAGTTCTTTCCCGGACTCGTTCCGGAGAAGTGATCTTCTCCGGCCGTAACTGTGTCAATGTGTATGAATCGACCATATCTCCTGGAACGAATATTGCCAAAACAGTGTGGACGTGTAGATCGACCATATTCCTAGCAATATTTTTGAGCAGTGTCGAGATGTAGACTCGACCATAAACCGGATTCCATTACCAACATACCGGATTCCATTACAAAGAAAACTTGTATATACGAGTACAACCCTAGAGATAAGTATACCAGGGATGGTGAGCATCTTACATCGGTCGATCCATGCTCGACCGCCTGTCACGCATGACAGGAGACACCGCTGAGGATTCGGATTCAGATGGTAGTGTCAGATTCTTACTGACCCCTTTCACTGGCGCTTACCCTACCCGGCACCGCCGCGAGGCATTACTTCGGGTGGGCGTCACTAACGTGACCCTTTACGTGCCCCTCCAGCTTGGGCAAGAAGATGCCAGGGCTCCGTGGAGACCGACGGAGGGTAGCTGCGTCTCCGTTTTCTTCGTTTTAGGATGGCCTGGAGAAACCGCACCACCCTCCAACATTCCTCGGAGCCTTGAAGCATTATCCCAGCAATTGTGTCGGCGGTCATACTTCCGAGCTTCTGCTCTAGCGCGCTTCGCTCGGCTTCCCCCTAATGCATTCGAAGAATGTATGGTGAGCGTGCGTCGTCCGAAGCGGAGTCCCCGTAGGGGCACGCGGCATCCACCACCTATCCATTTCCCTTAGGTACGCCCGGCAAAAGGCCTTGCCCTGCCAAAATTTGGGTAAGTTAGTAATCAACCTCATCACCTAATTCCCGGTCTACCCAGGTGTTCAGCTGTCCGATCAGGCAGGTTGTCCGTTCGCCCCTGGAATCACTCTCCCAGTGCGTTAGCTATGTTTTTGGCCATGGGAGCCCCCACCGCCTCGCATTTCCCCATCCTGCTCCTCTCTCTACGGACCGACTGCTTCTCCTGGGCTAGCAGGTCGAGCGGAATGACTCCGGCGACCACCAGCACTGCGGTCTCGGATACCGTACGGTAGGAACACGCGACACGGAGAGCTTCCCGTCTTTGTACTGTGACCATGCGCTTGCGATATTTTTCATACCGCAGCGCGTCCGCCCACACCTCTGCTCCGTAGAGCAAGATATACTCGGCCGTGCGCATGAGCGGGCGCCGCATGCAAGGTCTGTAACCGTGAACGTTAGCCATGACCCTGCTAATAGACGCTACTACCGCCGCCTAGAGAGCTCCAGAGCACCCGCCAAAGGATGTTAAGAGAACCACCGCACGAAACATCATTACAATATCCCCAGAGCTTCGCTACCGACTCTATTACCTAAACTCCAAGCAATCTGCATTGACTCAAGGCTGCATTTGGATGGCGCCAAATCTTAACCCTGCACCATCCCTGCCGGTATCTCCCAGGGGTCAATCTTATCATCTGCTCGTTTTTTAATCTGAATAAAAGACCTAATCTCTGTCCCGTCACTATGCGTTCCTCTTACGGCTTGAAAAATGAAGGCTCGTTCCAGATCCAAATCAAGAACTCCAAAACATTACATTTAGCCTCTTTTCGCACAGAACTCCTTTATTTGAATCAGAACTTCCAAACCGCCTTGGCGAGTTGAGTTAAAGTGTAAAAGGGTCCTGGAACTTATAGGATATAATGATCCACGATCGACCCTTTGAGTCACCCAAGGAACTTAGCAGCACTAACAAAATTCTACCGCTACTACATCTTAGCTATTGCCTTCACGACAGTCTACACCGCCGATTTTTGTGTAGCACAGGATTGGGCTGAAGGCAATCCTGCGATGCAGCTAACACCTGAGAACATCCTGGACCATATGATAAGATCGAAGAATGTGCGGAAAATGATGGAAGTGATGCTAAAAGCCATCTACCAGAACCTTTATCATTATGATGCCCAAAGAAACATAGAAAGACAAAGAAATAAAAGGAGAGATACCAAAGAAATAGCTAGACGGCTAGACTGTCCCGGCTCTGGTGAGCACCTTTGAGGGATCCCTTTTTTAAGGGTCATGCGGATGACGCCATTCCATCACAGGACGACGAACATTTTTGGAACGTCCGCTCTATCGTGAAGAGGATACGACGAACGACTGCGGTAACTCATAAAGCTTCTGAGTGGGTATGGTACGGATATCGACGATACATTCATCGTCCTTTTCCAATGCCAGAAATTTTCGGGGCGCAGAGCTAAACCACACATGGTAAGATCGGAGGAGATATAGAAGGAAATGAATGAGAAGATGGATGCCATCTACAGGAGGCTGATCCAACCCATAGAGTAAAGAAAAGAGAAAAGACCACACAGCACAAATAATAATATAGCCCTGCGAAAGAGTTGAAGAAAAAAATCATTATTAGCGGAATGAAGTCGGCTTCCACCTTCCTACGCCTTCCAAACATTTTTCCTGAGAATAAAAAAATATTTAGAATTTACCCAAACCATAAAAGCCATCACTACGGGCAACGGAAATACAAACAACATCGAGTCAAGTTCAATCACTGAGTGTAAATTTCCAAGGAAAAATATTTCTATTTTTTTACAAATTTTACGTTTCAGTAAACAACTTTCGAAATTCCAGCGGATTCACAAAAACACACCCTTTTCAATATCATGCCATTTGGTTAGTTCAAAGGTTTCATATATCCAAAGTTAACAACTTTACGGAAGTCAAAGACCTCGTTTTTATGTTTGTTTCGTGAAAATCGATTCGACTGTTTACACTGACGGAGAGAAGTGCTGCACGTGCCTGCCTATGTAAATATAATATTTAATAAAATATTCCCCTCGCCATTTTCACAGTATACTCGAGTTGAAATTTCCCCAATTTTCTATAACAGAAGAAGTTCAATATTTACCAATGTTTTTAATTTGGACGTAAGGATTATTAAAGAAATTACGTTGCGTGGCCACCATTATGGTGTGGTTTGGGTATGGTTTTATTAACGGTATACACAAACACAGCGCCCACAGACTGACATATACCCCGTTTATGACTTGTTTCAACTCAGGTACAAGCTAGTTTCAACCCAATCATAAACAAGGGTCCACTAAACTAAATTCAGCTCTCCTACATAGATAGGTCGAGTTCATATTACGCCTCATTTAAGCGGATTGAGTTGAAATTGGGTTCAACTGACATTTATTTTGTGGTTTACCATCCTTACACTGCGTCTACAGATTTCATATATGTCACTAGTCACTTCCACCCAATTTCAACTCAACCCGCGTATATGAGGCGAAATATCAACTCGACCCAGGTAGGAGGACATATACCCCGTTTATGTCTAGGGTCAGCCCAGTTTCAACCCGAGTTCAACCCATAAACGGATGTCGACTTGAAACTAGTTCCACTCAACCCAACCCAGCTCTCTTACCTGGATCTACTCCAGTCAGCAGCAACATTCGATTAGCTCAAGTGGGGCTAATGGAAATGAACAAATATTACCATCAAAACGAAGGTACGCCCTTACCGAACGTTGATCCTTCCGATCAACACCTTCTTAATGAATCGGAAACGTGGACACTGCTCCAGCCGGACGTCAACTAGCTCGAGATCTTCCAAATGGGAAGGCAGATTCTCGGTGTCTCACTCCGCGATCGTCTTCGAAACGAGACTGTTAGACAAAGATGCGATCAAACAGGTGGCGATTGTTCCAAGCCTCTGCCCAGAAGTAAAAACGTCAGTTGATTGAGTAGAACCTTGAGATCAGACGGGGTGGTGGAAATTATTCCTATGATGGAAAGGGGTTGCCATTCTTTGAAAAATAACACTATTAAACCTCTAGGCCTCGAGCACCACCTTGTTGCGATTAACCCAAATTCCTATATTGATCTAACAACTGAAAACTAAGTTAAGTACGTTCGTCTAGCACCCGCTTTGGCATAACGTCTGCTAACTTAAATCAGGAAGAATCTCACTGCATCCCTGGAGGTAATAAGAGATAGTATGATATCTATGACTTTTGCTTCTGAGTATACACGTAAGTTTGGGGCGTGCATTGGAATATGGAAGAGCTTGACTTCATTGAATTCACTAAACTCGATAATAACCTGCCTATAGTCTTAGCCAAATGTACCACTCTTTGACTAAATCTCTGTGCTGTGTTGACCTTTCATATGTCGCCGAATATATTCAGACTCTTGCTCGTGTTGCCTATACCAACTGAATAACGATTCTTACAATTACCGCTCAAAAGTAACTAATTTCATTCTCTCTAAATAAAAATGACTTCAGACGAAAACGATAGGTATAGAAGCACTTGGACAAGAGAACTAGGTCCCGGAACCCTATCAGTTCTGGGCTGATTTGTGGGAGGAGTAGGTAATGTCATTATCACCTGTTAATTAGACCATATTAACATGTAATTATTAGGTGATAATGACATATACCTATGACCTATTTATTAATTAGTAGAACACTCCAGGGCACGAACGTACTTGTCTGTCTGCACATAGATCTAATTCGAAATACAGAAGATGTCCAGAGCTGCCGTTTTCTTTCCTCAAAGCAAAATATTCCAAGGCAATCAGCAAGCTGAGCAATGAAAAAGACGCTCGGCAGACAAAAGAATAACATGGATTCAATTCGTAACAAAAAAGCAGCTTACACTTGCGCGATGTTCATAGCTGCATTTTATTCGACTTTCGGCGTCAAATGTTCATTGGACAAAGGAGTCTGAAGGAAAAAGAAAGCTCGATAAACGGAAGACAAAATTGACACTAGTCCGCCACCTAGTTCCCAAGCGCAAGCGCCGCAATACCTACTCAAAGAAGTATTCTGCAGGCCTTCAAAAAGGTTTATACGATCACTTGAATCAATGAATTCACTGCTTTAAGGGAGTCGGGCTTGGTTACTATAGGTATATCCATCAACCTTAGAAGCTTTGTAGTACAACCAAGGCTTTTGGCAGCGTTATGACGTTCGGCTCTATAGGCTAAACTTTGAAATATTGGCATTAACTTGACTAGATACCCAATTTTCTTTCTATTGTACGGAACTCAATCCAAAATCCACACCATTTGGGTTCTAGTAACCTGCTTCTATCCCCCGGTTTATTCCCTATCTTCACGAAAGACTTACATCAAGGCTCCTGCACTTCAGATATTATCGAGTCGAGGTCTATCTAGAGACCACCAACAGTTTACTGACCTGGCATGCTCTGGGGCAAGCTAGAAACCTTAAACCTACACAAAGATGTATCGAATCGGAACGGATAAAAAACTTGAAGTCCATAAATACCATGGTTATTTTTGGTGTACGGATTTGCACACTTCTTATCCACAATTGTTTTTCACGAAATTACATAATCTTATTCATCCTCTCTCTCTAAAAACAGAAAAAAATAGAATAAAAAAAACGTATTTCTAACACTCCAAAACCATACCCAAAAGCATGTTAAAGGGATAACGTCATCTTTTTTGCCAAACTTCCACCCGCAAAATCGACAACAAGCACAAAAAACAACTTGAAAAATGTCCTTACCTTTTCTCAACTATCCCTTCCCCAACCACAACAGCCACACATGCTAATCTTTTTTCCCCTTAACGTGCTTAGAACAAAACCGACAAGATTTTATCCAATTTACAGAAGTTTGGTTTGTTGGGAATTGGACAGGAATCCGAAATGTCCAACAACTTCACAAGCGGGTCGACAAGAAATTAGTCGTGTACGAAACCATGTCGAACCCTTATTTGTCCTTTCATGCGTCCTAATCAACTATAAATGACAAAATGGCCACTTAAAATAGATACATTTTGTCTATGTGTCTTGTAACGTTGGGGATTATGTATTAAATCATGTTTTTGGGTGGGCTTTCGTTTGGGAGATTGTAATTAGACATTTGGAAAATATGTTATCTTCATAAGATATCAAACTTTCGATATCTTTCTTTTTTCTCAAATATACAGGCTCCCAATTCACACACCCTCACATTCACGTACTATAATCATTTTGAAGTTTTTTGTTGAAACTTTAAGATTGGTCGAAGATTAACGTATGGTTAACCGTGCCAATGAGCCAAAAATACGCCAATTGCAGGAACATTAAAAATTCATGACGTTCTCCAAGTGAATCAACGATCTTTCATACCTCTCAGTGAGAAAATGATTTATTTATAAGCTTATAGAATATCTTAAATGGAGAGAAACATTAGACGACAGGCAGGATCGGTTTAGACTGAAAAGGGATACTGCCGACCTTATTGTATGATAAGCGAGGTACCTCAATTAAAGTATACACCGCTAGGGTGAGTCTGGTGTGGTTGCTATGGTGAAATATAATACCCCGCTCTGTTGACCGGACTCCAAGATATTGGTATCGACTCGGTTCTGAAGAACTGGGCTAATAGTGACCGTTGCATACGTTTCAGTGAATGGTCTAGACCCAAAGTCGAACCTTCTCATAACAGAAACCAATGATCTGCGTTGGAATAGCCACATTATTCCAAATTGCTACACATACCAGGGTCTGGGAGTCCTATTTTCATCATCGTCTTCAATCCAACCGTCTTAACGAGGCTTATTGGCGATGGCGTCATTTGCTCCTCAATTAACTC
Source organism: Thereva unica (assembly GCA_949987705.1). Lineage (NCBI taxonomy): Eukaryota > Metazoa > Arthropoda > Insecta > Diptera > Therevidae > Thereva > Thereva unica. Next base: position 32,514,876 of record OX465281.1, on the reverse strand, counting down.
ATTGAACCACCCCAAACTGTAGCGTTCTGTGTTGTGAGGGATTGCAGTTGAATTGGCCCCATTGGAAAACTATCAATTCAAGCTAATTTCTACTGTTGTTCCAGGCAGTTCTGTTGAAACCTGGTTTAGTTGGGGCAGAAGTTTGGTATGGTGAACTTGCACCAAATAGGAAGTCGCTCGAATTGCGCAAAAGCCAATCAACCGCAACCTAGCTTTCGGTGAGAGATTAGGAAAATATCAAAGAGATGGACCCCTAGATTTTCAGTGCCAGGAATTCACGTAGGATGAAACGAGTCATTTGAGTAATTCACCCAATTGGATTTCCTAGAGTTGAGCCGGACTTAGACGAGGCAGTACATTTGTCCCTTACACGATGGTAAATTGTACGAGGCCTCAATTTTTTTAAAAGTCCCGGTTCAAAAATAATGTCATATTGGTATATGAGCTCGTATCAAGATAAATAAAGCGAGGTGTGATTGGAAATTAAGTAGTGGAGAAACATTTCTTAATTTTTTTGCGGCAGTAAAAATCCAATTTGAAGTGCGCCGAGGTGAGATTGTAAGAAGGAGCAAGAGAGACATTTCTGACTTTTTGCTTCAGTAAAATTTCCCATTTGAACCGCGGGGAGGTGAGATTGTAAGCATAACAGGAGAGACATTTCTGACTTTTTGGCGACAACTAAAATATCCAATTAGAACTAAAACGAGGTGAGATTGTAAACAGGAACTGGAGAGGAGAGACATTTCTTACTTTTTTTTTGCGGCAGTAAAATAACCAACTTGAGATTAGGCGAGGTGAGATTGTAAACACGAATTGGAGAGATATTTCATGCTTCTTTTACGGTAGCAGAATATCCAATTGATGAGGTGAGATTGTAAATACAAGCTGGAGAGACGTTTCTTACATTTTTCTAGGGAGGACAATTTTGTACTGAAGAGACATTTCTTAGTTCTTACATTTTTCGAGGGAGTGAAATTTTGTAATGAAGAGATATTTCTTACATTTTTTGAGGGAGGGAAATTTTGTATTGGAGAGACATTTTTTACTTCTTTTGCGGCAGCAAAATATCCAACTTGAAATTAGGCGAGGTGGGATTGCAAAATAACATTGTGGAGTCGTAGATTTCTTGTATTGTGTAAGAATTTGAACTTGTTTAATTAAAATAATTTTTCGTTATGTTAAATACTTTTTAATTTTCCTTTAGCCTTTTATTAAATAGATTTCACTTATGTAACGTGGAGTTTTTATTAGTGTAACTATCTTTATTGCATGAAACTAATTTAGAACACTGTGGGACTAATAATCTCTATTTATTTATTTTTTAGTAGAAACTTTTTTAATTATTACGGATCAATATTATTAGTTTTTTTTTTAAATTCAAGGAATCAAGAGTCAAATTAATTAAGTAAGTGTTTTCAATAACTTGATGCAAGTCGGCTGTTTTTTTGTCTACTCAAGTAATATGACAATAGTGGGACGATGTCCCTACACCTACATACTCATAGGCCGTTTAATGCATATTATAATTAACCTTGTAAAAAAGCTCTTCATTGATTTTTTTTTTCATTTACTTATTTTTGTCATTTTGGCATTACAATAGCACCTCGCCTCATTTGAAGTGTGACATTGTACTGGCTCAAAAGAGAAAAGAGGCACCTCTTACAAACTAATTTTAAAATCGTGTCCTACCCAACATTAGCATTTCACTAAATGCAAAATTGCGGGAGAATATTTATAAAGATGTCCCAGCGGGGGGGGGTGGAACGGGCCTTTTTCTATCTTTATCCATTTCAAGACAACTCTGCTGGTGAATGCGAAAGGGTTGCATCCTCTTCTAACCTTTTCCTTTACAAGTTTTTTAGTGCTCGTAAATCTCGTGAATGTATTACAGCCATGTACCTATTGTTTTAAGTTGCTATTAATTGAATCATCTACCTTGGGTGGATTGCACGCAATTCTTCAAACTCATTGCCAGATTGGTGATTGATCCTCACGCAGACAGGATCGCCAATTACGTTGCTTGTCTTTCATATACAGTTCGAATTTTCGCATCGTCCATTCGACGTCGGCCAAAGGGGCCTGCTGACTATGTACATCAATGATGTACATAGTTGTCATCTGAGTAAGCCAGTATTTTGTAGAAGACTGTGCTTCTTGATTTCACACTTCAAAATCATATCTTGATTGAAAAAGAGTGTAGTATGTATGCATATGCAGGTCAACGAGTGGACTAGACCAATTGCTCTTTGATGGGCGGCCTGTCTCAAATGAACATGTGCTGGAATTCCTGTTTCGCAATCTTTAGTAGCTCCGGTGGGCCGTTTGTATGGATGAAGTAAAGCAACCACACAATGCTTAACATCTATCACTGGGTTGGGCTTTGTGATGTTCTCGAAGGCATTTGATGTGATGCTGCGCCTGGTGTACTCGGCGGCATACTGCTGTATGTATGTATGCTGTATGAATCCATTGTATTCAGGTTCGTGGTTTAATCCTTAATTTACCTTTTTTCATATCAACCAACAGGTTTCGCAAGGAATTCTTATCCAATTATGGGTTCTGCTACACAAGGGCAAGTTCAAAGGAGCCCCAGGCTGATCAACCGCTGTCTATATGTTAAACATATCAGACATATCCGCGATTCTGGGTACCATGGCTACCTTTGCCATTTTATACACCAACTCTGTTAGCCTACCAATGTCCTCATTCATGTTGTTGCCATGTGGCCAAAATAGCTTGAACAGAACTACGTAAATGGTCCTCTATGTCATATCGATAAGGCCCGGCTAGCTCCGTCAATAAAGCATGAGCCTCGATCTCGGGGCGTGGGTCGAGCCCCACGTTAATCAAATGTTTAAATAACTAAAATTTAATTTAATATACAAAACAATAAACAAATTATAAGCAATCGGAGATGGAGTTTGCCGTCGACGAAAGCGTAAACCTCTCGTCAGTGTAGCCGCGGATGCCCAACCAAGGTAAGTGCCGTCCTACTAGTTTTATATTGACCGATATTGCGTATGCCCTCAAGATGTCCTGTTGACCAGTGACCACCGCTCTTCTTCCCTCACCTCTTTGCTTACCCTTCTCTTATTGTTGTTCAGGCACGAATTTCAGAAAAAACTGTCACCCGTCACAACTATCAAAAAACTGTCGCCATACCTGTACCTTGAGCCCCACCCCAACTGCGAGCTAGTTTGATCACCGCAAGTTGTGTCGCCAACAGGTACAGTGATTGCATTTTGTCTCGGCGATACCCTGCGGTGGTACTTCCTTTCTTGTCACTTCTTTTCTTGTCACTCTCCCCCTTAGAAACTTGTTGTAACGATGCTCCTTTTGGCCTTCAGGCAACATTACCAACCAAACTCCTTCAGATAGTTACAAAGTTAGGAAGGGTGAAAAACTCGTCAGCAATCTCCTTCCCTGTTGACCTTTACATCAAACACTTGGCCTTGTACCGTGCCCTCAGGCAGAAGGAGTCCGGGGTCTGCACCTCGAAACCATAGGCAAACAACCACCTTCACTCTAGATTGACCTCCAGGAAATACTTCGCCTTCGGAATAGTCTCAAGCGGAGGTACTGGTGATCCTGAAGGCCTACCAGACAATAAACATCGAAACTACACTCCGCGATGTAGAGCTGAGCTGGCTTCGCATACTTTGGAGTAAAGATGTGAACAAGAAAGCCGACTATCTTTCAAGCCCAGCAGTGGACCTCTATCCGGAGCTGAGAGAAAGTTGGTGAGCAGTCCGAAAGGCGGCAAAGGGTATTTTTTTACTACCATAGTGGAGCGTTGTTGAGACCTGCATTGTGAGGGGTTGGTCTACTTATAACAAGGAAGAGCTTATGGGAGTGACTCCATCGTGGGGTGGAGGTAAGTTGGAACAGAGATTGAGATACCGTCAAATTACTTCGAAAAATTCGTCTACACTTCGTCTGTGGATTCCCGTCTAGGCTCGTGATTATTTACGAGGTAAATGATATTTATTTTACCCTCTCTTTCCAACTTTATCCTATAAATTTAAAATATTGTTTAACATAAACCAGATTTTGCTAGGGCACGGGAGTTTGTTAAAATACAACGAACAAACCCAATTTCGAACAAAAATTTCAACATGTCCTTGGTTTAACACTTTCGAATTTCCCTCTTCCTATAATTCAATTACTTCTAAAATAAACGTCAAACAAACCCAAAGTAAATTATAACATCAACAAGCATTCAAGGACTTAAATATAAAATTTTAACTTTTTCTACACTAAAAAGATCCTTCGGACTTTTCGAATTCAAGGAAAACCCCTAAAACAGCTTTTCACGGTCTCTCAACTCCAAAAAATGGAAAAGCTGAAGTGTTTCCCAATTCAAAACAAATCCCAGCTGAAGAAAAAATGATTCCGTGAGTCATTTTGAATCCTTAAAAAAGGACAACTTCAGTTCAGTTCAGTTTTTGCTTCAGTGGTCAGAAAAATTTGTGGGTTTTTTCCGATATTGGTCGTTCGGTATTGGTCCAACCTGAAAGGAAATTGCTTCTCAGAATTATTATTAACTTTTTTTTTCTTAAAAAAATCTAATTAATACAGAAGAAGAAAAAGGATACTCAAGTCTCTTGGTGGTATGTGAGGAAATTTACAAATTGTTTTTTCTGCGGGGAAAAAAGTAAACAAATAATTAAGAAGGTTTTCTAATTGGACGAAAAAAAGTTACTTTTTAATTAACGAAGTGTAACAATACTCGTAAACCTTCCAACAAAATCTAAAGGGCAACCCCGGTTTTTGTTTATTTATTTATTTTTTGTGGTTTTTGCTATTTTCTTTTAAACTTTGCGATAATGCAATGTAACCAAAGCGAGACCGTTTACAATTAGTTCAGATTACTTTCTCAAGTAAGGGAATTGTTATTTGATCAGAAAGGGCCAACAGAATCGAATTTAGCTTCAAGGACTATTGTTACTTATCTAGGTGAAAGCAAATCAGAGTTTTCTGTGATGTGACTTTGCAGGATACTTTTTTATGATATGGACTGTAATACCCACTTAAGTCATAGTCTTATTTAAAAGAAATGTCGAGTATAGTGGATGAACAGTAGATGAACAAGGAGCGATATGAAGACACAATATCGAAGTGCCTTCAAGACAATCTAAGTCCCTGTAACTCGATTAATATGCAGATTTTCCTCCGCGACATAGGTCTTGTGCAGAAACCCTTTTCCAGGTCATCGATCGATAAGGGCCTCTCCCACAGTCGATGTAATATCAGTGGGTATGGAGACGGTTGAGTGTGAAAACTAGGCCATTGTCAAGTGGTACATGCAAGCATTCATGTAATTTAGTGCGCATGAGAATCCCATTTACATTTACTTATGAACAAAGGTCATGAGCTAGATCCAGTTATGTAGGTCACCTTATTATTTGGATGTAGATTATGACCTAGTTCTCACACTCAACCGCTTCCTTACATAATAATATCTTTTACAATAGGCAATATGGTGTTAAGTCTAGACCTTGCGTTCTAGTAAAGAAATTCATTAATGCTAATCTAGGTAATAACTACAGCTCAGAAGATGCAGAAAATACATTGGAAAAAGCTTTGATAAAGCCCCCGGTATCTGGTATGGCTCTGGGGAATAAAGGAAACTTTCATCATGCTCAAGTGATTCGAGAGTATTTTGCCCAGAGCGTTAGGGTCATCAATGAGAAACTGTTGGCGACAATCGTCACGCAAAACTCGGTGGCTGCTGACAAGTGAAACTTAGTAAAGATACCGGTGAATGACAATATAATTCACTTGGTCATGGCAGTGGGCGTTTCCGTGGCCAAGTTGATTGAAGGGCAAGATCACCATGAGACTGAAGGGCAAGATCGCCTATGGAGTCGCCAATATCACGCTGATCTTTAATAATTTTCTCAAGGAGCAGATAAAAGTGCAGGGATCGTTGGGTGGCGGGCAGACCTTAAAGTCTAAAACAAATGAACTCCCAGTGTTTCCTTGAGTACCGAGGATTGTAGAAATGCAGCAGTTCGGTCAAGGAGCCATTTGACGACGGAGCTTTGTTTTTTATGTGGCATCAAGCTTAGAAATCACTCTTTGCACCACTAGTCCATCAAGGCGTTCAAGTCATGTTGCAATGTCTAGTAGTAAACTTGATCTGAAGGATATGATGGGTTAAAGGTAGTCAGGTGGATGCATTAGGAGGAGGCAGAGAGCCTCGCGTTTGAACTCTTTGATGTTGCATAAGATCATTAGTTTTAAGCAGTCGTCTGGGCCACAATCGTCAGGGCTAGCGCTAGACAGCCTCGTCAAAGGGTTATGCCTCCAGAAACAAGTGAAACCTACTAACCTGCTGGCAAACGCTATAATGCAGGCAGTACCAGACTGCCAGGTGAACAAGACGGACCTAAGCGGACCTTTGGTACCCTATTATTAACCGGTTAAGCGGACAGGATGTCTTATTAGGGCTACCTTATTGTTTGCACCTATCTGGCGATGCTCTAAATCAGGCTTCTATAGCTGTAGCAAGGATCAAGTAACCTGTGCCGGGAGGCAGCTGGCGGAAAAGAAAACTCTGAGCAGTCCAAAAGCTGAAGGGAGGAGCAAACCAATGACCTCCATACCAAAAGAATCAGGACAAAAGGTCCTAGATAAGCTAAGACTACTGGGGCTCGTAAATACAGAGTATTAACGCTATAAGGAAACTTCAGGTGAACCTGCATCATTCCAGCATCTTTGGTTTCAACTTGTTCAGGAGCATTGGCTAGCTGACGGCAAAGTCAGACGACTTATAGGCGGGGAGCCGGTGACGCTGAAAGCCCCGCAGGTTGTAACGGTCGGTTATAAAATTTATTTTGGTTGGGAAAATTTTTTAGAAATCACTTTGTAGGTAAAGGGAAAATTTTTTAGAAATCACTTTGTAGGTAATGGGAAAATTAAAACGAGGGATGCGAGAAAAAAAAATAGAAGGTCGAGTGAGGAAAAATTAGTCAGTTGTTGGGAGTTTTTTTTGAAAAGACAATATCCAAGTATTGAGTTGTTTTTAAAGCAATTATTTGCTTTGTAAAAAAGATATTTTTTTTTGCTTAAAAGACAACATTAGTAAAATTGCTGGTTAGAGGAGTAAGGAAACTGGAACAACCTTCTGGAAATTGGAGTGGAGTCAAGGAGTTTTTACACCAAGAAATGGTAAAAAAATTATTTGAATTGCACCTCTACAATTGCACATATTGGGTCTGTGGTTTTGTTACATAAATTCAAAAAGAATATAAGAGAGACAGGAATTTTCGACAAAGAAGTATGTGGAGGAAGACCTAGAAGCACCCATATTTGACGGAGATATAGAGAAAAAAAATAAAAGTTTAGGAGTATCGGCCTCAGGGAACCCCCGAAGAAACTGGTGGACTGGATGTAGTTACGGTTGCGGTGGCGTTGCAGGCAACAAACTAAAAGGACGGCGGGCCAACCAAGGCTAGAAAGGAAAATCCTCGTTGGATGAAGTTATGTTTGCATAGTCTAGGCCAGGTTTGATATAACTCAAGCCTGAAAAGGTATTTGGCGATTTTTGCATTACATAAGAAAGAAAAAAAAAACGAAAAAAAAACATAAGTAGCAGATTTTAAGATGTGTACCACTGGTATAATTGTGTGCACTATACTATGTGTTTTTTGTTTTGGTTGGACAAGTAACTATTCTGTGGATGCCGATGTAAATATTGTTGGCTAGGTTCGAAGATATTACATATAATATTTTTTCACTTTGGTTCTCAGTAAATGCTCTTCGTTTATATCTACGGACAATTATGAAGTGAATAATTTATTGGTTTGTTTGTGTGAGAGGAAGTAGTATTCGAGTTAGCGTACACATTGGTAAACAATTTACCTTAATTTAATAAGTAATGTATTTATGTTTTAGGGGTTTTAATCTGTATTTTTGGACCTGTTTGTTGTTTCTGTTGAAGTAATTATATTGCATTCTTTTATTATTATAATATTAATCTTTAAACTATATTGAATTATATTTGAAATTGCACCTGAATTACACCACACTAATCCATTACTTACTATACATTGATTCCTTGCTCTTGTGAGCACTTTAACTTGTGGTGGTTTTGACATAATTAATTATAAATGTTCTTAATTATCGTTGTACAAAGACATCGAACTGGCCAGGTCGACGTGTTTATTTTTCGTTAAGTACCCTATTCTCAGTGTACGAGATAGTGCTCTCAGAATTTGTACGGTTTCAGCCGCCGTTATCTATTATACATTATTAATTTTCCTAATTCTGTATCTTCACACGATCCAAACACATTTTTTTTTTGTTGAACACTTTATTCTGTACATTAAATATAATTTAATTTTAATAATATTATCACCAGGTCTTTTAATAGGCCTTATGGCCTAAACAGTTAAACAATTACTTCCAGGATGGTTGGGCGGGTTTCGCTCTCGGGGCGCTTCTCGTGATGGCATTTTATTTTGTTTTCAAGGTCCAATAGCTGCTTGGGTATCCACGATGGTGCTCGTTAAGGAGCGACCATGGGCTAAATGAGACATGTAGAGGAACTCGCATCAACATTTAGGTAAGTGGTGAACCATACTGCGTATAGGCCCGGCCACACACCCCACGACCCCCCGGCGAGCTAGTGAACTCCGTGTGGCCGGCATAGGAGTTCCGGAATTTTTTTTTCTTATGTATGGTATTGACTCCTTGGTCATGCTTTTCCGGGCTTATGGCTAAGGGGGTAATACCTCGCATAAGTGGCGCCCAAAATATAGTCGCGCCATTATGCTCTTACAAGGTATAACTCCCACTATCACGCACGCCGCATCGTCGGATATGGCCCTGTAAGCGCAGCACGCGTGAAAGATGTTTAAGCTGGAGACAGATACATGCGTACGTTGGTGCGTATGCTGATTGATATAATAGAAGTGGGTGCATTCAAATGCAAACTGACATATAGGTACAAAATCGGAACGCACGCAACGCAAAATTTTGTTTACTTCCAGCTTTTATGCATTGCTGCATTCGCCATAGACTAGCTTTGTTCCGCCATAATTCGATCTCATCGAAACGTAGCCTCCACAAATCATTATGATCCACAGGAGAGGTCCAAGGATACCACGTGTTGTACTGTACAACGTCGGTCCGTCTTCAAATTCACAATGAAGTGATCTACGATCTTCTCTTTTTAGGCATGGTTATTACCAAATAACAGTTTCGGTGGACGGGATATGTTTGTCTGACTACCCAAGTGCGCCCAACACGATCCCCCGGCATTGTTAGTCCTGTTATATCCTGTTGAAGAGACATATTAGCTGCAATGCGTAGGAAAGTTAGGAGATTGTTCCTTAGGGAAAAACTTTCTGGGAAGAATACAGGTTCACCCATACAGCCCACAATAAGGAGCTGAAACCCTCCAAAATATTGCCGGGAGAGAAATCCTGCAAACTCTACGACTTCAAAAGCTCCTCTCCAAGGACTCCTCTAAATAAAATGTTAAAAATGAGAATGGCTCATACACTTCTAACCAGTATGAACCAATGAGGCGCCTGCTCAACGAACACTTTCTAGGTTTTATTCTCCAGACCGCTGGCTTTTCGATTCCAGATCGATATTCCTTGAAATTCTTTTGGCTTTTCGGAACTATTCGCCTAAAATTCAACTCACCGCTTCTGCAGTTGGCCTGTTCGTCTAAATCAGTATCATCTGAATTCTGGTTGTTCTCGAATCTTAAAAACACTCCGAGGACAGCTTTTCACTCACTTTAAAAATCGAAAGATGAATTTTTAGATGAAAGTAAACAAGAGTATTTCATTAACTATTAAACATATTTGCATGAAATTCGACACAGATGTGAAAAAGAGTCCTATGTACCGTAAGAAAAAAAGTTCCGTTTGGATTAACCCGCGTAGTATAACTATAGCACTACTGAGACACCTATATATTTGCCACTTGCATGAAAGCCTACCCAAGAAACAGCAACCCACCACAGCGAAGTTCAACTAATTTCTCACAGGTGGCGCACCTTTTCAGCTCACGGTACAACCGGAACAAAAGCTTCTAGCAAAGACACACCAAAAACTTGATTGCGTAATACGTTGGAATATGCGGCTTAGTAGTGGCATATGACGATTTAAATGGAAAAGCACTACCCAGTGGGAAAAATTGGGAGCGATGCACAGGGGAGTGTACTTGGAGCACTCTCAAGGGAGCTTTCTTGGAGTTTTCATAAATTTTGTATGAAAAAAGAAAACGGGCAATTATCTTCATGCCCATAAAATGTGACATTTGCAAACTCAATAGCCCGGCTCTCGTTCGATACGGAGGACAAGCAGCTTTGGAAGTTGATAGAGTTTAGTTGGGGGACTGCTTTGGTAAAGCCACTCTCGGGCTTGGAAAGAAAAAGGCAATTGCAAAAGATAAATAAAATAAAAGCTTTTCGATACCGGATCACATACCCACAGGCGCCCATGAGTATTTCTTTTTTAAAAAGCTTTTTTATAATGCTCCAACAACGCCTTTTTGGGAGCATAAAAACGTATGCTCCCTCGCAATGACATACAATGTTAAAAAGAATATAGAACGGGTATGGCAACGGGAGCACTCTATGCTCCTTTTGGAGTGCTCCAAGATGGATCCCACTGGGTAGTAACAGAATATAATACCGCTGATGTGGTAGTGGTAGAATTTCTATAATCTCACAACATAACTCCAATCAATTCTTACCAATGCATTCCAAACCTATAAAACATTTAATGGCACATCACAATTTAATCAATCCATTTCTATTCAATCTCAAAACTAAAATTAAATTCCTGCATGCATTCATACAAACCTAGTATAGCTGTCCTTATTGGGTCGATCCGGTCCAAAAGGTGTGCATATGATGATTGTGTGGTTAGTGACATTGTTCAGCACCAATGGTATAGCATCCGAGACAATAGCCGATGGCGTAGCACACAGTATAGCCAGCAGCCAAATCATCGAGGCGGTAAAGACTGTGAGCGGCCGAGTCTGTTCGGAGAATAAATTTTTCTATTTTTATCAGCTTGCATTACTCTGTCGTCATCCAAATAGATACAAACCTGTAGCTTCCGCAAAGGATTCACGATGGCGCAGTACCTCTCCCCGGATAAGGCGGTCAATGTGAAAACGGACACTCCAATCGAAATGTCCTTGGCGCACTCAGTCACCCTGCATAGAGTGCCACCCCATGGCCAGGATTCAAAGGTGTACACTATGGAAGCCATCGGAACGCATATGAATATGACCAGCAGGTCCGCCAAGGCCAGCGATAGAATGTACCTGCAATAGAAACCACACATGGAATAATGATTAGTCTCATAAGCAATAACGATGCATTTCCCAGCAAAGTGCTCGGCCACTGCAATGAGAAATGAACTGGACAGAACTCATTAAGGACATTTTACAGCCAGTCCTCCTCGTCGTCCTGCCACTTTGTGGATTATTATGCCTCAGCGCGGTAATAGGCTGTCATTTTTTTCACAGACTTCCGAAGCCACCCCGGGAGGACACACATAAACGCGGTCATATCCTGTGAAGTATTGCACATTCCGCTGCATAATGCCGGTCATTACGGGCTGCGATTTTGTCTAGATTGAAGGAGCGTCAGGACATTTTGCTTTATTGTTAATGGCCGGGGGACTTATGACAGCCTTAACTGTGCGGCTTGGGCGGACGAGAACGACCGGCTATAGCCGGGCAATTTATAGCTCTGCTCTGACAACAAATGATTAATACCTGTGCCGAGCCATCGCTCAGCTCATATCGACTTTATCTTCGGTGATCAAAGGACGAACGTAAAGGCTAA